>RJWM01017913.1:0-42186 GCA_004363535.1 Dasyprocta punctata | reverse complement strand
AGTTTCATTCTCAATTTCCTTTGATTTTTCATCCTCCACCTTTCCTGCTATGTTTCCTTTAGAGGCGTTTAGCGATTCCCCGATTATGAGTTTCATTTCAATTCTCAGTTGGGTTAACAGTGCTGCTTTAATTTCTTTCATAGCTTCGTGGAGTTGTCTCCCCACTTCTGTTGTCAACTCCTCTGAGAGCTTAATTTTTGGACTCCCGACCATTTCAGCATTAAAATCGGTTCTGCTTGTATCGGAGTCCGGAGAGTGCCCTCTGCCTTTCCGTCTTGGCATTTTCCTGGGCTCGCCCGTGAGGCCGCGTTGGTCCACTGCTTCTCCCAAGCCTGTTTCTGCTCTGCGAATGTCTACTGCGGTGCGCGAGAGGATGGGGCTGCTGTCTGGTAAACCGTACAGGGCCGTCCGCCAAACCTCCTCTATCACCCCCAGGGCACCCGCGCAGTTTCCACCACAGCCTTCCAGGAATCGTGCCTAACTAGGTGCAGTTCCAGACTCAAGATGGCTGTGCCTCGCTCTCCCTCGGGGGTGGGGGGGTGGGGGCCTCTGGGTTCACTCACTCGCCCGCTCGCAACCACCTCGCTCCACGGTCGACCGATGTCTCTGCCATCGCGCCACACCACAGCAAATCCACCGGCAGCTCCCCCACGCATCAAGAGCACCAGGGTCGTACCTTCTCAGCTCGGGTCACAGGGCTGATTGGATTCCACTCCAGACAGGTCTCTGCTTTTATTTCATTCTTTTACTCTTTCCATGGGCTACAGTTCTCATTTTAGATTCTTCTTGGGTCCAGAGGACCCATCTCCCTCTTTTTTCCTTCTCTCTGTTATTATATTAGTTTATATTCCAGCATTTTGATGGTATATTCAGGGAGCCTCCCTGTCACGGTGTCATCTGGGCGGCCATCTTTTTCCAGAAGGCAATTTCTGATCAGAGTGAAATTAAATTAAAAATACTAAGACTGTCTTATTAATAAAAATGAGCATTAATTGGAATAAAATAAAATAATAGATTTATAAGTAAATGAAGAGGGGCCACCCACTCAGGACCCCTTCTGTCTCTGTCAGACAGAAGTTATCTTTCTTTCAATAAATTCTTTCTACTCTTAATCTCCAAAATAAAAGTGATCAAAGACTAAAGAGTTAGTTAGGAGAGATATAGCTAAAACAGTGGCTAGAGGGAAGCGTACAACTCTAAATGCTTGTATTAGAGAAAATTCTCTAAAATCAATGGCCAAAATTGTAAGCCATAAAGATGAAAGCAAAGTAAACTTGAAGTAAGTAGAAATAGTAGACAAGTGCAAACATTCACAACAAAGAAAATGGGTAGGAATAGAAAACAAAGAAAATGAATAGGACTAGGAAATGGATAAACAGAAAATGGATAAGAATAGAAAAAATTAAAGAAATTCCAGAGATGACTGAAATTGCTAAATATATAAATCAATAATAAAAATAAGAGAGAATATACAATTTACCGATGTCAGACAGGAGGAAAGATGTATCACCAAAGACCCTCCAGGCATAAAAAGTTGATAACAGATTATTATGAAAACTTCCATAAAATCAAATTTAACCACCACTAAATGAAATAGAAAGAATTACTGAAAATGCAATTTACTATGATTAAATATAATCTTAATTATACAGAAGGCAATTTCTGATCAGAGTGAAATTAAAGATACTAAGACTACCTTATTAACAAAAATGAGTAGTAATTGCAATAGAGACACAAAAGAGGAGCAGTGTAAACAAGTTTATTAAAGAACTCAAATATTTTATTAATGTATCCATAACAAACTTACAGAAGAAACAATGTCCATATTATGCATATATTTACACAACAAAAAAGAGGAAAATAGATCATGCCCCAACTTGTTTGTTTGTGAGTCTAACACAACCTAATATAGCCTGAAAAAGTCATTACAAAAAAGTTAAAACTAATGTTCTTCATTAAAATATCATAAACAGGGAGGGAGGGAGGGTTGATAACTTAGAGATCAAAGAGGAGACAAAAAAGATGAGGTGGGTGGGAGGGGGAAAATACATAAAATAAAATGTCATAGGCAATGTCCTTCAAAACATTTTAGTATAGCAAATCAAGTATTCAGTTAGTCTTCTGAATTCTGTGGTTTTGCAGCTGTGGATTCAATCAACAACAGATAGAAATTATCTGAAAGAAAATTACTTCTAGATTGAACATACATGGGATGTTTATCCTGTCACTATTCCCTAAACAATGTAACAACTACTTACATGGTAATTTCAAAGTTTTAGCTATTATAATTAATACAGCAATGATTTAAAGTGTGCAGGAAGATGTACATATGTTCAAAGTAAATGCTGCACCATTTTTATAAGGGGTGTGAGCACTGGTGGATTTTGGTATTTAATGGAACTCCTTGAACCAATCCCTGCGAAGACTGAGGGAAAACTGTATGAATAACATGCATTTTGACCAAATAGACTTCATTCTGAGACCTGAGTAGGTTTAACTTTTAAAAATCTAGCAACAAAATTTCACTAAGTTAACAAGAAAGGAGAAAAATTATATGATCATTTCAATAGAGTGAGAAAAAATTTGAAAATAATTAGCACCCATTCATGATTAAAATGCTTAGCAACTAAGGATAAAAATTAGAAACAATTGTTTTAAAACTTTGAGCTGATTTTTTTCCTACTTTGACATATAGGAAGCTTTGAAATCACCATTTTATCCTAACAAGTAAAAAAACTGAACAAACTAAAAATCACCAACTGTTTTGAGGCCAGTAAGAGAAGTAAGATCATAGATCAAACTGCTGTCCCCAGAACTGGAAAGACAGAGATTCTCAATGTACCAGAAGATAGGCCTCTGTAGAAATCAGTATAAAGGTAGAAAAAATTATGCTGCAATTGACAAATCTCCAGAGGCTTGAGTGTAACAAGTCTGAGCATTTAAAACTCCAGGGTAAGGAGGACCAGTGGTAGAAGGGAATTCATATATTTGTGAGCTTAATCTCCCAAATTCTACCAAGATTTCATAGCCAAGATCAGATCTACATATCCCTTTGTGCTTCTGACAGAGGGAGTGAGGAAATAGACATTTTTATATTTTCTCTCTCTCTCTCTCTCACTCTCTCTCTCTCTCTCTGTTTCTCTGTTTCTCTTTCTCTCCCTCTCCCTCTCCCTCTCTGCCTCTTTTTTACCAAGGCTAACTTTAAAATCATTTACAACAGGCTGACCTACTCAGGTTTTTATAAGTAACTAACCAGTGTAGAGAAAACAAAATACCCAATTCAAGCCCCCTCTATCCATTCTATGATAAAAAGAATGAAAAACTCCAAGAAACACTACAGTTTCACTAAAAGCCTGAGGTTGAACTATGGACATAAACAATGTGTCTACTCTATACATCACTTAACCACCACCATTTCAATTCTTTTTACTCAATATACCATGTTGAACATTCTATGAAATAAAATTGTAAGTCATTTTACAAGTAAAACCGTAGTTTGAAGCATTACAGCAGCCATCAGAACCAGGCTTAGATATATGAGAGTAATGCTGGAATTAAGATTTAAAACAATAATAATGATTAATGCCCCTTTCCGGGGCCCAGCCCGCCGGGCCGGAGCAGCCCCGGCACGGACCAGGACACAACTGAACTGCCTTCCGGGGGCCTCCCCTCTTGGGACCCCCGGAGGAGAACGAGAATGCCCCCCTTCCAGGGCCCAGCCCGCTGGGCCCGAGGGCACTGGTGCCAGGGCTCAGAATCAGGGACAAGCACTACCCCCCTCACCCCCGGTCAGCAACCTGCTGTTTTGGAGGTCTGACTAAATTGATAGCAGCCAGGGAACATCAAGCAACTATTTGCTAGTATTGTTTCATAGATTTTGCAGGCCTCTAGTCAGCAACCTGAGCATCTCTTTGGAAGGTGACAGTAGGCAATGTAGCAAGTATGGGGGATTCTCTTCTGTTTTACCTTCTAGGCCCAATATGGCTCTCTCTGTTTTGCTTTACTCTGATTGCTATTATTATTATTAATATTTTCCTTTATTTTTTTTCTGTGTTTATTGGTTTTATTCTGTTTTGTTTTTGGTTTCAATTCTACTGTACCTGTTGGAATGGTCAGCTATTCTGAAGACAAGATACAGTATAATGGCTATTTTTTTCACATTATCTTTCTTTGAAGTTCTGTAGCAGTTCTGCTGCTTTGTCTTGACTGACTTTGTTCTGTTATGCTCTGTTATGTTCTGTTGGATTTTACTATCTTTAAAATAAAAAAATAAAAAATTAAAAAAAAACAATAATGATTAATATATTAAAGACTCTTAATGGAAAAGGCAGACAAGATGCAAGAACTGATGGGGAACAAAAGCACATGGAAATTCTAAGAGTCACAACAAAATGTTAGAAATAAAATAAAGCACTATAAACAAAGTGAAGAGTAACTTGATGAGTGCATTAGATATGATGCCATTAATAAAAGAATCAGCTAAAAAGAAATTATTAAAATCATGCAAACATGAAGAAATTCTAAATGTACATTACAGTATATTACTAAATTAGAAACTAATCAGGAGTTAATTTGAAAAGGCTACATACTTTGTGATAAAACCATGTAAACAGCAAAAAGAAAAAGGCAAAATTGTGTAAACAACGAAGTTCATTGGTTGTTAGGGATTAGGAAGGGGGCAGGAAAAAAATAAGAGCACAGGAGAATTTTAAGACAGTGAACTTATTCTGCATTAAATTATAATGACAAATAATCATCATTATATGTTTGTCCAAACCTGTAGGTTGTACAGCACCAAGAATGAGCTATAATGTGAACTATGGATTAGGATATTGATAGTAGGGATGGTTATGTGCATAGAATCAGAGAGTACTTATGCTCTTTTAACTTGCAATTTAATTACTTCCTAATGAACCATCATACACTGAATATATCATAAATTAAATTCGCATTTAATACACATAAACCAACAAATATCCTAGCTGATCAGCGCTATACGTTGTAGAGTGTTGGTTGCTGGCCCTGTGGTCACACCTCTGTTGGCAGCTTGGCTTACTGGTGCAGCAAGGTATCACAAGACGATATAGAATTCCTGTAGCACTAATCCAGGAAAAACACCAACATTCAAAATTCTAACTACCTTTTCTACCAAATACATTCTGTTTTGGCATCATTACAAAGGCAAAAAATTAACGATTGAACTTTCATGAGTCAAAGAATGTCTATATAGAGCAACTTTATACGTTCTATTTAATTTTCCCATAAACTTAAAAGTGTTTTAAAAATGGCCAATTAGTTTTAAAAAACTAGAACGAATATCATATTTTGATAAAAAAAAAAAACTGGAACTTTTCTCCCTGCAATGACGAACAAAGTAAGGATGCCAACTTTAAACATATTTATTGAACATTGTACAATATATTGTTGAAGTCTCAGGAAGGCAAAAAAATAAGATGAATAGTACAATACAAAACTAGAACTGTCACTACTTGCAAATATTACATGTAAGTAGTTAACCATAGGGTATATATAATACACTACAATGACTGAGGTAAAAATCTGGTATTATTTTAAAATACACTGTTTATCTAACAAATACTTCTTTATGAAAAACAAATAACTAGGAAATGCTATTCCACAATTCCATTTATATAGTCATGTCACAAATATAAAATACTTAAGAAACATAAACAGATGACATCAAAGCTTTCACATTTGAATCACAGTACATTGCTGGGAGAAATTAAACTAATTGTAAATAAATACAAAGGTATACTACATTATTGGAAGAGTCAATATTGGGACATTGGCAAATGTCTGTATATTAATTCTTATATTTAACACAATCTCAATAAGTTTCCCATAAATCTTTCTGTACCATGCATATCATTAGAAGGATACAATTTGCTAGATTGTAAACCTATATAAACCTGTAATTACGAAGTATGTGTGGTATTGGCAGCAATACTAGTTATTAGACTAAAATGATTTTAAATTAAATGACAAGAAGGGGTAGCTTTCTGTAAGAAATTGAGGTGTTTTGAACTGAGTCAAAATATTCATTAGGGCAAACTTTAAGGTATTTTACAGGACCGTCATTAATTAATGTAAGTGATCTTCAGATTTGTCATTAATAAAAAAACTCTACATTTTAAAAAGTCTATTAATATAGTTATTAGATATGTTTCTCAATAAAGGAAAGAACTATCAATCCTCAAACTTTTTTAAAGTTGTAAAGTCATTTCTTGTTTAAATGAACTCAAGAACTAACTGTGGAGGTATGTTATCAATAAGTAATATAGAAGATGGGTTCTGAATTTTAAACTTAATTCGTGAATGTGACTCTTAAGTATTTTATAATATGTGTGACAGCTGTGTTATTACAGAAAGTATCCATAGTTCCACACTTTTATCCTTATTAGTACATAACAGAGTCACTATTTGAAAGGATATTCATGATGTCATGCAATTTTCACGTGAAAAATAAGGCAACACATTTTATTCTCTTTTAATTGGATTTATGAATGCTATGAAATGAGCCCAAAATGATTCATCAGTTAAGACCTCCAAGGATAATCATTATTTTAAACAGTAAATTCACCAGCACCCGTATGTATGTTTAGTATATAATACTGAATAAAATTTTTCACAAGCTCGTATTTAATGCTTATTTTTATCTTATAAATTTCACTAAAAACAAAATCCATTTAATTCATTTCATCTCTGTGTGTATGTGTGTACATGCAACAGACAGAGAGAGACAGAGAGACAGAGACAGAGAGACAGAGACAGAGAAAGAGAGAAAGTTGAAGTTTTAAAGTCTTATTTCTTATTTCTGTACATCAGAAAATTCTCAATACAGAGTCCATGGATCTAATGTGTTGATGACAAGTTCTGAAAACCTCAAGCAGAGCTTTCATTTCTCCCACTTCAGTACCTGGGAATACAAAACACATCAGTGAACTTCACCTGTCATTGCACAGCTGCTTGGATGCATTTTGGAATCACTAACAATCCTTTAAACCTTAAGAAGCAAAGTTTTGCTAAAATCGCTGAATCCCTGAGTAAAGTACACACTTATTCTGGAATTCTTTGACATGATTTCTTCATAAACTGGAATGAATAATGAACATGAAATTAGACTCTGAAAACGCATGTCATTATACAAAATTTTATCTATGGGGAAGAACAAAGTACATAAATTTACTAATACAATGATTTATTGTTTCTTTAGCCATGTGTGTTAGCAAATTCAAAGGGAAGAAGAGGGAACTGACAAAAATCAGGACTTATCCATTGCCTCAGGCTTCAACCTGTCTGCTCTTCCTGGGCCACACACGAGAGGTTCTCTTTAGCTGTGCTCTGGGGACTGTTTGGGGAGGGGAGTCCTCTTCGGTTCCTTGGTCACCGAGTGGTTGCTGATCCCCAAGGCCTCCAACTGCCTGACCACTTGCAGAGTATGCTCATCCAAGTTTGTCTCACACTGTTCCTTGGGTCGTGTCTCTTTCTGAGGCTCCATCTTGGTAGTGGATTTCTTGTCAGAACCAGGTTTAGGAGTGCAAGAGGGCTCAGCTCTCCGGGAGCATTCCCCCTCCTTGGTGGTTGCAGAGGACAGACCCTGTGTCCTGGGCTGCAGCCAGCAATGGCTAAGAATCTGGTCAATGTGCAATCGCTGGTTGACATCTGGTTGTAGCATGTGGTAGATGAGGTCCTTGCACTCCCTGGTCAGGCGTTTGCAGCGTGGAAAGTTAACATGGTGCGCCTTCTGAAGACGCAACATTCTCTTGATGTTGGAGTCATCATAAGGCATGGAGCCACAGACCATGATATAGAGGATCACGCCCAGACTCCAGACATCATACACCTTGGGTTGGTAGGGGATACCTTGTAGCACCTCAGGGGCTGCATATGCAGCTGACCCACAGAAGGTCTTACTTAATGTCAGTTGACCACTCTGGTCCCGTGTGCAGCACTTGGAGAAGCCAAAGTCTGACACTTTGATGTTAAAGTCCTTGTCAAGGAGGAGGTTCTCACACTTGAGGTCTCTGTGGACAATGTCCAGGTCATGGCAGTACTTGATGGCTGAGGAGAGTTGGTGGAACTTCTTTCGGGCATCATCCTCTTGCAGGGCTCCCTGGTTTTTGATGAATTCAAGGAGATCACCCTGAGCCCCAAGTTCCATGACAATATAGATCTTGCCCTGCATTGTCTCAAAGATTTCATAGGTCTTGATGATGCAGCCATGGTTTATAACACTTAAAACTTGAAGTTCCCGAGGAAGGAATTTGTCCAGAAAGTCAGTGGGTGCTCTCTTTCGGTCGATGATCTTGATAGCCACATTGATCTTTAGTCGCTCAGAGTAAGCAGATTTGACTTTGGCATATGAGCCTTCCCCCAAACTTATTCCCGTAATGTAGCCACGTCTCCTAAGGACAACATCTTCATCCATGAATTCAGAAGTGCCCCTTTGCTCTGAAGCTACCCTCTGTATCACTATGAGACCTGATCACCAGTGAACTCAATCATATGATAGACAGAGTCCTCTGTGCTGACTGAACCTCCTGTCCCTGTCTTCTAAAAGGCCAACATTGTAGGATGGAACATTCAACACTGTCTACCAGGTGACTTCAGTGGATGAAGTCACAAAGGAGTAGTGCCCCAAGTGAATGAGGCTCTGACATGAACCACTTGGGCTTGGAACCTTGGGAAGTCCAGCAGTGGGCTGGAGCATACTGACCAGCAGAGTGGCCTTGGGCTTAGCAGAGATCTGAGGGAGAAGGAGGTTATAAGAGACATGAAGATCTATCTATCTTTCAAAACCAAGACCGAGGACAGCATGTGGAGTGGTGAACTGATCAGCTCACAGAATCCAGGGCAAGTAGTCCTGTCAGTCATGCTCCTAGTGGAAAATGAAGATAACCTCAATTCAGGACAATCTAAGCAGGCCTTAACAGAGCAGCAATTTATCAAGGTGGAAGCAGGATATAGAACTCCAAGAATAGTGCAGGTTTCCCATAATAGGACCCTTGGCTTGCATAGGAAAAATATATAGTGGGAACATTACTATAGAGAAGGGCACCCTGAGAGAGGCAGTGACATTTGGTGGAGAGAAGGAGCCAGGTTGTAGTGACACCACAGACCTATGGCACAGAGCGTACTTCACCTCTTTTCCTTCCCTTCAGCTCCCAATGCTGTCTACCCAGGCAGCTTGAAGGGGTCCAGAGCAAGACTGAGAAGAGTGTCAGTGAGTCAGGACAGAAAAAGACTTCTGGTCCTATTTTCACTGCAGTTTGGGAAGACAGGACTCTGCCATTTTGCTCTATGGTTCTGGCTCAGCTTTTCATCTCTCTGCACTTCTCTTTCCTCACCTGAGCTTTGGATGGCTTGCTTCTCTTACAGTGGAAACCCGCTCCTGAATGAGAGTTCCCTCCTAGTGTTCTATCCACCACATGACCTTGGAAGCACCACTGATCCGATCAATGTGCAGTCGCTGGTTGAATTCAGGTTACAGAATCAGGCTGGAAGGCAGAAAACTGGACCCAGACCTCATGACGTGCCCTGGCAGCTGCTCCAAGGGTGATCCTTGAGAGTGGAAGTACCATTTTTTTTCAATACCTGTGAATACCTGTGACGTTAATCATTGGATCTAAGTTTCTCACATCCAATTTAACTACTCTTTAAATAATTACATATATATATATATATATATATATACACACACACACACACACACACACACACAATTTTTTGGAAGCCACGAGAACAAAGTTCTTTTTTTAATTTGTCCTGATCTTTATTTTCCTTTGGATATGCCTGAGACAATACTAGCTTACTAGTAGTTCTTTCCACTTGGCTTTCCAAGGGAACTCAGTGATCTCCCTCTATAATTTTTGCTTCCTTTGATTCCTGAAGCCAAAGTTTACACAAATCTTCTGCATCGCTTGGCTGCTGTTTGCTTTCAATAATTCTGCTACCAAAAACTTCATCAGTTGGCTATTTTAAATATAGTCTTCATATTAGCTAGCTTTATTCAGACAATTTAAAAGCAGATAACATCACTTATTTTGCTGAAAATTATTTTAGTACACTTGCTGTAGTTAATAGATAAGGTATTGATTCAGAAGTTACCTTTATATGACATATTTACATTTCCATTCTAGACTTTCCTAGAAATTGCCTAGAAACAGTTGTTTGAATTAAGAGCTATTGACAGATTTAAGAAACATGTTTTATATTCAGTCAATTTGACCTTTGCTTTATTTAACAGCCCTATAAAAATTGAACTTTTTGGATTCAGTTAAGGCAACATAGGAAGGAACTTAGTGAAGTCCTTTACCTTTTCTCAATGAAGGAAATGTAAAACTTATTTTTTGTTGGCCTTCTTAGCCGAGCAACACTAAACTTGAGGGCAGTAAAAAAGCCATTTGCCAACAGTATAAACAGACTCATAGTCATTCCTGGGTCAATTAGGTTTCCCTAAGAATGTATAGAAACCATTTTTGCAAATCCATTTCTGCTTCAGAAAGAATTGAAACTGAACTGCTTATTTAATGAGCACTCCAGGCAGTAGTAGTAATCAATGAAACAAGATTAGGGAAGCATTAAATAAACAACAAAATGACTTAATATTAAAGTATTGCTCTGTACCATTGAATCATTTTAGCAAAACCTTTTTCAAATTAGTTATGGAGGATAGTAAATATTCATGGTTTCTTTCTCTTTGTTCTGATGAAAGATAAAGTATTAAACAGTATTACAGGGATAAACTAAATGAGTGGAAGTGCTGCTAGCCTGTTGGTGCAACTTGATTTCATTTGATGTGTTCTCAAACCCTGATAATAACTTTTCTCTGCTTCTTTGAATAAACGACCCTAGCAGTTCTAGTTATAGTTTTTTTTTTGTATTATCATTTTTATGACAAAAATAACTTGCATTTTTAGAACAATTAAACTTTAAAAAGTTTTTATAAAAATATGATAAAATCTTAAATTAACCTCTGTAGATACCCATTTAGTTTTTATTGGCCCTAACCAAAGGGTTTAATTCTGTCTTAGTTACCTTTCTCTTGGCTGAAACGAAATATCTGACACTCAAAATACAAGGGGGAAAGATTTATTTAGCTCACAATTTGGAGAGATTTTTGTCCATAATTGACTGGCAACAAGGCAGGGTGGCTTGGTAAAGGGGCGTCACAGGGAAGAACCAGTTCATGATGGGCAGTAGGTAGCAAGGCAAGCAAGGCACAAACAACTACACAATCTTTCTGCCCTTTTCACCTAATCCAGGCTACTCAGGGTGGGTCACAGTCACACCTGTAATACTAGTGCCCTTGAGCCAAGCACTGCACCATGAATCAATTCCAGCATGATGCACATTAGATCTAGACACCTCTGAAAATGTCTCACCTATATGACTCCATGAGGTTTTGGGGGTCATCTAAACACAAATCATAACAATTGCTATTATAAAATTTTTCATCCACTTTTATGGATTTAAATTCTTTAAATCACTCACAGGCAATGTGTTGAGATTCTAAACATGTACATCTCTATTCAACAATTATTAATATGGGATCAAAACTTCAAAACATTAAATAGGGTGTAAACCTCTTGAAGTTGTACACAGAATGCTGTATGTGCACATAGGGAGAAATCATGATTTTCATAAGATTCTTTAAAGGATACTCAGATAAATATGGTCAAGAATCATGCATTTAACTGATAGTCTTCCTTTTTTCTTTTTTTTTTTTTTTTACCTTGAAGGATTTGGAGATCATCCTGATAATAGACTTCTGTACATATCAAGCAATTCTATATTGTAATAACTATTTTAGGGAATAAATAAAAACCAAGAACAATTGTATTCTGCTCTCCAGTTATTCACATTCTAATCATGAGTGCGAAAGGAATGTTATCCACTGATTTTTCATGGTAGCAGCCTTTGTTTTGTTTTGTTTTGTTTTGTTTTGTGTGAGTCTGCAGTTCTGGTCAGGTAGCAGTCTTAATGCATAAATTGGAAATAAAAATCCATCACCAAATCTTGTCAATTTTCTTATACATTTCTTAGCTGCCCACTGTTTCATTACTTTAAACTCATTCTTTCAACTGTCACCTGGATTACAATAGTTTCCAGATCAGTATTTTTTGTTTTCCTTTCTTTATATTTCACATTGAAGTCAAAATGATCTCTTAAAAATGTTTAATCTCAGAAACTACTTTAAAGCTTCAGTGTCTTCTCACTGATCTCAAACACTTTCCGTAATCTTTTGCACAACTTATTCCTTCTTGATTCTGCAACCATGTATCATATTACTGTATTTATTTATCCTTTGACCTCTCTATTTTTGATTCTTCATAAAAGTCATGGCACCTTACAGTTTCTTGCTTTTCTCATATATTAGTCTTCATTCTAGAATGGCAATTCTCTTTCCAAAACAGCAGCAGCAGCAACATATTTTGGAAACTCGTTAGACATATAAGATCTATCTTATATTCCTGGTTTACTGAATCAGTAATCTGTTATTTTTTTCATCTTATATAATTCTCAGTAGTTCTGAGTTAAAGAAGCAGTGTTGCAAAAGAATTTTTTTCTTATTTGCCCTGTTCATCCTAGATCTTCTTTGAGGAATTTCTTTCAGATATTGAGTTTTGCAAAGAATCCTCTTATCCCCACAAAGTTATTATTATGTATATGTCATACATGCCTATAGAATTCTAGGCCCACAGAAAATTCTGATCTGCAGTATCTAGATGGAGGACAGAAATGTGACCATTAAAATGTATGTGCATATCTTTCTGAGTGATGTTAATACTTCAAATTAGTAATCACTTACATGAATGATTTTTCAATATTAACTTTGAAAAGGATCATAGAAAAAGAGTCACATTTGTAGGTAGTAGAGTGCTTGGACTAAAGCAGAAAAGTCTTTAGTTGTTAGTTTGTCTGATTTACAATGAGGAAATTGTGCATGTGTATATTCTGAGAAGTAAGAATTAAGAGAGAAGGAAGGGTTTCATGTACAGAAGAAATCGGTCTGATGGATGCAGTAAACAACTATGTTAAAGTGGTAAGTGTTCAGAACACTATTGAAAGTTGAGATATATACTATTTTACAGGGCTAGAAAGGAAGCAGAGCAGAAGATAAAATGTTTTACCACCAAAACTAAATTTTAAAGTCTTAGGCTCTTCTGCCTGGTCCTGGTCCTCCTCCACCTCTTCTTCTTTTGTCCTCCTGAATTCCACATTTCCCTGCACCAATAGAATTTCCCTACTTTTTCTTAGAATGAAAACAACGTCTAGAGATAAATTTTCCAAAACAGCTTATAATGCTTTCAGATATAGATTCTTAGGAGAAAAAGAAGAAAGCAGAGAT
Source organism: Dasyprocta punctata (assembly GCA_004363535.1). Classification (NCBI taxonomy): domain Eukaryota; kingdom Metazoa; phylum Chordata; class Mammalia; order Rodentia; family Dasyproctidae; genus Dasyprocta; species Dasyprocta punctata. The sequence continues at coordinate 28,814 of RJWM01017913.1, read as the reverse complement.
GACAAAATGGGAAGAGAAAAGGGGAAGGGAGAGGAGAGAAGACAGGAGAGGAATGGAGAAGAGGGCAGGAAAGGACAGGAGAGGAGAAGAAAACAAAGAAAAGGAAGGGAAAGGAGATGAGAAAAGAAAAGAAAATGACCAGGTTGTAAAGCAATGACTCATTTTTTATGAACCAAATTACAAATTCTTTTATGAGTTACAAACTCAAGATGAAAGAGTGAAAATGATATAGAGCCAGGGAAAAGATGAATAGACTAGAAAAGATTTTCAAGTATGGAACATAAAATTATTTAATTTCTTTTCAAAGGCAAGTGATGAATGAAGAAAATATTTTTACTTAAGTGACAGGCAGTATTATTATCTCTAATATATGACATGCTTTTAAAAGATGTCAATATAAAAGAGTCAATTATCCCCATAGGTGGTATCCTTCTAACAGGTTTAAATGTCATATTTAATATATAAAAAATAATCCCAAAGTTTATGAGAATTTTATCTACTTTGATGTTTTCCATTTTATTCTTCTGCTTTACCAAACTGTTCCTGTGTCATAACACAGGGTTTTAGTTAGCTGAAGCATAATATTTGACAGAAAAATATTTCACTTATTTTCTCCCTTTTCAAAGCTATGATGATTTTTATGCTTATTTTCTTGTATTAATTTAGGATTACTTTTACGTATTAGAAATCTATTGCAATTTTCGTGGACAGTATTCAGATTAGAATGGTGATGAATTTAACTTAATTAGTAAATAACTGGCCTGTTAACATTAACCATTTTCTCTAAGAAGATAGACTATTTTATTCAGCTTTGTACCCCTACATAAACTTGCATCTTTTCATTGTATTTAAATACTATACATAGTTTCTTAGATATTTAATTTTATTGTCTTATTCATTGAGCTTTTTAATTGCAGTGATTGATCCATTACAACTCTGTAATATAGTGTAAATTTCTGTTATTCATAGAACATCTTGTTGAACAGTTTTATGTTCTCATAGAAATAAACAATTCTTATAGAAATTTAATAGCTCTCAGGATTACTCTGTTATTATAAAGTTCTGCCTTGTATAATAGTAAGCTAATTTCTCTTATCTAAGGGATAAAGGGGAGCACAGACAAGAAAATAATTCTCAGCATCTATCATACATCTCCAGTGTTTTGTCAGTAGAAACTAAATACTCCATTCAATCTGTCCAGGATTCTGGTAAAAGGTTGCTTACTCATGTTGCAGAGCATAAGTGGTTACCACTATTATCATCAGAAGTTCATTCAGTAGGTGATTTCATTGTGAACAAGAAATTAGTTTGTGTTGCTCATTTACACTTTGTAGTGAGCAAAGTAATTTTATATTTTCTTAAAATACACATCAAATATGTTAAATACAAGGATGAGCACATATTTCATCACTACACACTTAATACATTTTCACAGAATGAACATGAGCAGGAGCCAGTGACCAGACTTAAGATCCTAAACATAACCATCACCACTGGAGTTCCCTAGTACTCCTGGTGTGTAATCGTTATTCTACCTTCTAACAGCTGGAATGTGATTTGCCCAGTTTGTATGAAAAGAATGAAGCATTATCTTTTTATTTTGCTGACATAAACAGCAAACTCAACACAAAATAATAAACACCTAAGCACTTCAAGAAGATAATTTCACTAAATATTTAGAAGATTATAACTGCCACTATGTCGGGCAAAGACACAGCTAACCGAACAAATGCTCAGTTTCAGAGCTTCATGTTGTAGCTGCACTTTGGAACTCGGTGTTCTTGCTAGCAATTTAGGAGTACAATTAGCTGCTTACCTGCTCTGATACTAAAGTAGACTTTTGTGTGTGCAGTTAAACTCACTGGCAAATGGAGCCAAGCCAAGTTTATGAAACTTGAATAATTTTTCTAACCAAATTAAAATTTGGGAAGGTTATGAAGTCTGTGTAATCACTGAGTTTTCACTAAATCTGAGCTACTCATCAATCTAGAGTAGTGTTAACCTCTTGCTCCACTTTTATATCCTAATGTGACACTTTGATGTGTTATGGAAATTGTTGTTCTCTATAATTTTCCTCACTTCTTTCTAACTGAAGGAGCTGTGTATTGGTAGCTTTCAGGGTAATCTAAGCATAAGTTCCTTCTACATCTTTCACAGAAGCAGCACTTCTGTCTCTCTGAACCCATGATGGTAGTGAGGTGGAACGTCTTCTTGCTGCTATGTAGTCAGGATGTTTACAGCTTAAACAACAGCTGGCTGTGTTTCCAGATGCAGGCTGACGAGGTAGTTAAAGGTAGTTCTTTTGGACCTGGCCTGGGTCCAAGCTATACATTTGTTGGATTTGGGAAATTTGCTTAACCTTCAGTATATCCCGATTGTCCTAACTGTGAAATGATAATACAGTGCTATATTGTTCACAGGGCTTTTGTTAATTTAAATGTGTTTAGATGTATAAGTTTCCTAGAACAGTGTCAACCAAGTGAAGTGTACTACACAGGTTTTGTGTTAGTATTTGTTCAAATCAGTTGCATGCACCAATCTGAAAAAAAAAAAATAAAGCCTGAAAGCAAGTAATTACAGGGACTCTGGCTCTGGCTCTTTAAGGAGTGGCACTTACTGCAGACTCATGAGCGTTCTGGCAGCACCTCTGCTGTCTCATAGGTTATGCATGCTCAAATCCAGGTGCACAAGTTATTGTAGCCCATGCTGCTGTGCAGGACTACATCTTTTCTGTCCTCCCCCAAATCGTCAACTTTTACCCTATTCTGATACATCTTTGTCTGACTTCCTGGATTCTGCACTACTGTCATTTATTTGGGAAACAGACTTTTGCTCATACCTGATTTGGTCTTGTAATCAGCTCTGTCCCATTGCCTTCATTCCATTAAAAGAAAGAGGATGGATATTCTTGGTTTCATTAATAAATTTTTTTCATCATAGACTGTTTTTTCAGACTTTGGTACTGTGCAGATACCTTCTAAACTCAGGCAAGTACCACAGGTGGCAAAGTTCTTTGCCCAAATTGGGGGAAACAATGTTGATAATGATGTGAGAGATGAGGAAAAACTAGAAGACTCAAAACCAAAGATTGAGATTTGAACTCATTTTGGCTATTTTATTTGCTAACCTTGGTATACACATTCATCTTATCTCTAAACTGGAGTGATAATATCCACTTCTTAAATTGTTCTAATAACAAAATGCAACCAAAATTTAAAGTTCTGCATGAAAAAGCTCCATGTATATAATTAGGATAGATAACGACAGTGTAGAGTTTCATAAAGATTAAGTAGACTTACAGATTTTAAACCTTTCATATAACATCTGGTTTTAGGAAAATGCTAAATTAGTCATTAAAAAAGAGATTTACAATGATGGTACAGAATATATAGCTCAAATCACAATAAGTAGCTCAAAATTTTTGAGGGTACATCTTTCTTAAATATAGTTGGTGAAGCAAATATTTATATATTGGGGTTTATATTAGTAATAGGAAGTGATATCTATATTGAAATTGTTGACCTCATATTAAAATAAATTAAATTTAACACTAAAAGCTATAGGTGAAATATTAGACTTTTCTTCTTCCTATTTGCACAATATCTTAATATTGATAATCTATCAATCAATGATAACATTAAAAGCCTACATTTATTAGAGCTTAATGTTTGTGGTAGTCTTCTAAGTAAGTGTAACTGTGTATGTATATGCATACAAGGGTATGTGTATATGTGTTTTTATGTATATACATATAAATGTGTATATATATATATTTCATTTTCACAAATAGTCCTCTAGAGTAGTCATGACAAACCTATGGAACATGCACTGCAGTGGGATATTTGTATCATTGAAAGCTCGAAAAGGTTCATCATCACTGCTCTAGTGTGTTTATTATCATTACCTTCATTTTATCAGTGAGATAACTGAGGAACAGAGAGAGGAACCTGACCAATGACATAGGACTGGAAGACTATAAAGTTTTAAAAACTCCAAGTCCATGCTCTTAACCCATTTTACATAGTAAAACATTATTTTCAACTCTACTTAAAATCTGACAGCCCTGACTCATACTCGACCTATTCTGCGACCCAGGCAAAACTCAGTTGACCTATGGCCAGTGTTTATGCATTGTGGGTAAAACATACATACGTTTATGGAGAATTTTTGGCTTTTTGATAAATGTGTCCAATACTAGGCATAGCTAGGATCTTACCGAACTTGGAATGCTTCCAACTGAATTTAAAGAAAACTTAATCCCCATTCTACTCTAGACAATTGGATTGATGATTCATTTTGACCTTCTTAGATGAAGTAATGCAAAAAGTGAAACAATATTATGGGGTCCCGCAACACTATTCCAAATTGTACATAGGAGAGTTGAACAAACAGTCATTAAGTATTGTACAACACATAGTATGTCTAAAATAGTGTTTATGAACTATTAGAATTTGCTTTTATCAGTTTTAGAGCAGAAAAATTGTAGTCTAAATAGTACAACACTGATTTCAAGTTGATACAGAACCAAGAGTCTCAGTGCACAGTATAGGATTCTATCTTCATTAGATTCACACCTAATTCACTAAATGATCTATATTTATACCTCTTGATTTTTGTATATATGATGCTATGTAAGTTCACATACCTCCCCCCATCTTCCTACAAAACAATCTATGATCAAGTTAAGAATCATTTATACATGACAGTAAGTGTGCATTTTGACAGATCTATCATAGGAAAAGCACTTCACCTTGAAAGACTGGCAGTGTACATGTGTGCGTGTGTATATACATATTTTATTCTCAGTATTATTCTTTATTTTTAAAAATACTGATTGAGATTCATCATTTTTGATAATTTCATGATCCACTAATTGGTCTAGACCTACAATTTGGAAGTACTTAGTTTAGTAAGTGGTTACTAAGTGTTCAAGTGACCCTTTTGTTAATAATGTTGCTTCACATGTTTTGTAAAGCTACCTGTTGCAAAGTCAACTATAAGCAAGAAAGGAGGAAGTAGGTCATTTCTCTTCCATGCCCATTAACCAGTTTCTGTGTTTTCCAATAAATTCCTAGAACAATCAAAGTTTCTTTTTTTAAACTCAAAATAGATTACCCAAGAATGACAAGTAAAATGTTAAAAAACTACCTTGAAACGCTCACTACTGGCAGAAACATCATAAAAATAATTTACAGATTTTGTGCAATGCAAAATTTTGAAACATCCTTGGATTTCTCAGTGGAAATGTTTTTCCTTGAATTTAAAAAATTTAAAAACAGGAGGTGGTGATATAGCTCAGTGGTAGTAGAATATATGCCTAGCATGAGCAATGCCTTGGGTTTGATCTCCTCAACTAAAACAACATCAGTCTTAGAAATGAAACCAAACTAAGAAACTCTTAAGGCACAGATAACTTCTCTTTCAGAGTTTATATATTATACCTGTATGTTTTTATGCTCTCTTCCCTTAATCTGGCCTAGCGTGTTTATGTTTCATAATCTTCTACATTTCCAGTGAATTTCTGCATGTAGACAAATGGATGAGGTCAAGGTTCTAAGTTCAGTCATGATTCCTCAGCTTTGAGACCACTCTCATTTTTGCTGTACCATCTTATTTGTATGTAACTCAAAGCTCATTTTATAAAGTCTTTAACGCCTATAACAGGTCCAATTATCGCCCAATATTATCTTCCAAATTTTATTTTCCACAATATTCTTTAATTTCATCTGGTAAATGTCTTTGAATATTAAACATGCCACAGTATTAATAGACAAAACCTAAATACAATTTCTCAACATAATATATTTAATAATTCAGTTCTTCTTTATCATTTTCTTTAAATTCTTCCTTTATCACATGTTAAGATTTCACATATCCTACAGTTTGGTGTGAAGTTATTTGTTCTGTTAATCTCTATTTTTACACTAATACCAAATCATATTAAATTTTGAAAATATGTTTAAATATTTGGTAGTACAAATGTCTTTCTAGTTCTGTATTTTCTGTTTGGTGATGGTGATATGGAAAAAAACAAACTTGCCTTCTAATTTTTCTTAGTTGAAATTTCAATTCACTTATCTCTCACATTTGTATTCATTTTCCATCAATTCATCAGTCACCCAGTTGAGCAGCTTTTTATTACGAATATGTGTCCTTTTAATTCAGTAAGTCAGTATATAAGTTATATTCCTTTCTGAGACTGCTATATCTTCTGATATTTTGGGTTTTATATATTGAGCATTATGTTGAAGTAAAAAGTTTGTGAAATTACAATTTATCCAGTTTTGGTAATTTTTATTCACTTTGAGTTTGAAAATATACTCAGTCTCTTAGTTGCTCTGAAAATACAGTTTAAAAAATTTTATATCACTTTTTATGATTTCCAGAAGAATCAGGTAAGATTTATAATAAAATTGGTCCATATTTCTATAAATATTTTAGATTTATAGTTATATTTTAGTTATATTGTTAAGATTTCATGTCAACAAAAATTATTTTCCTTTAATACCTTAAAAATTATTATATGGCTTCAGTTAAATCCACATCACATGGTTATATCTCTCAGCAGGCCTATTTCTTTATTCTTCTTATTTCCCTTTATTATTAATCTAGTTTGCTACTCTTCTTAAATAGCAAAAATTGCAATAAAGTTGAAAGTCTTCTTGGCAATGAATGAGAAATATATTAGAATATTTTTGATCACAAGTTAACTGTGAATATGCTACAGTAATTTTAGATAAATACTTGCAATGGATTCTGGGCAATGCATTTATAAGGTGTTTTGTTTATATAAGACTTTCTTTCTTCTTCAAAACTTGGAAATACCATTGTAGAAGACATTTAAAAAATCATAATATTATAAAATACAAAATTTCTATGGGTATTTCTTTCTCTCTGATCAAAATATGCTTACATTATTAAGGCATTGTTGAAGCTCTACTAATAAGTTAAACTTAGTTTACTTGCTAAAATACCGGTCTTGCTTTGAAAGTTACCTTAAAACTCTTAATGAAGAATATATCCTGACAATCATCGATTCCTTTTGTCCTTTTGTTCCTTTAAAAAATGGTTTTAGTTATGTTTTATGTGCCTTATTTTTAGATTTGTCGGAAATAAGATGATATATATTTCACCATATTGTTTCTTTACTTTTAATTAGAACATCAAGCCTTGTTAAAATTCTTAAATGCTATATTTACAATTAAGTGCTACAAATTAAAGTTTTCTAATAATGATAAATGTTTTCATTTTTATTCCTATGAATATTATAATTTTATATTTTCGGGTACTTTAGCAATAAAATAGATGCTTATGGATTTTCTAAAAGTTTTGTTGTCACCTTATTAAACATCTATTTAACTCCTTACCTTTTATAATCAAATCTACATATATTTGTATGACATTTGTACTTACTTATTTCTATTTTCTATGTACAATGCCAAACTTCACTGGAAGGTGGAATTAAAGACTAAACTATGAAAGAAAATCATCGTTTGGAAAATTATCATCTGCCCTCTGCACTGATTGCTGCCTGGTCCCACCTGGATTTATAAGTAGTAATTTATTTCATCACTCATTTTGAAGCTTAACTTTAGGAAAAAAGATGATAGTGAGATGGCAATGATTATATGTTAAAGAAAAGACTAATAATTTAGAGTAATTTAGAGATATAGTTGACAGTATACAAAGGATGAGATAAAGATATAAAAGTTAGTTTAGGTAATTCTTAAGAGATCAGTATCAAAATTTGGAAATAATAGCCATTTAAATAAATTGAGAACAATATACAACTATTATCTGGAGAAAAGAAGGTATAAGAGTAATATTAATCATATTTAAATGTTTTAAGGCTTATAGAAGAACCATTGAACATTTCCTACTAAAATGTAGCAACAAGGATCAATATTAAATAAAAATTTGATTGTATAAATGAGAATTTTTAAGACTTCTACATTAAAACTCTCCAAAATAACAATGTCTCTTCCAAAACTTAATAGACTTTCAATTTCAGTTCTAACATGACAAGAATTTGCAAATCATTACTCCCACCATTATATCAAGAAATAGAATCATAGATTGAGGATTAGTGATTTCCTGGAACCAATTTGAGAATTGAAGTTACAAGGCACACTGCAATTCTGAAATTTGGAAAATCGAATTCATTCTGAGAGGCAGAGCCTCATATTGTTGACTTGAAGCAGAAATCAGTGGACCCTTAGTGGTTTATATAGTAATGGAAGAAGTTGGGAGCCCCTGAAAAATAATTTTAGCAAGTTACATGAACTTGAGAGAAGAGTAGAATGAGAGATAATGTTCTTGATGCCAACAGTCAAAAGGAAGTCAAACAGAGCTTGTCACATTCTCCATAGAAGTGCCCAGATTTCCCTAAAGACCTGGTAAAAGGAGGGGAAAAAATTGCTATCCAGACTCTTTCCTCTTGCAAAGATTTTGTCTTCAGAGGGAACAAATTTATGGGAGGAAAATAATACATTTCTCTATATGGAAGAAGGCACACTACTCTCTGCCCACATCTGATTTCCAGTCTTAAAAGAAAAATGCAAATAAATTGTCCACAATCAACAAGAGAGATGTCGGCCAAAAAGAAAAAAAAAAAAGTAAAAATAGTAAAGAGTTGGTAACCAAAGGAAGAGACTAGGGAGGGGAAAATTCTTTACTCATAGAGATAGAATAAAAACAATTCTGAAGACCACATACCAAAGACAGGCCCACAGCAAGGCTGATATTTACTTAGACTAGAGAACACTTCCCTTTACACTAACACGAACCCTCAATAGTAATAACTGGGTTGCGGGTAAAGTGGTTTCTAGGCATACAGTCTCTGAGGAATAATTCAAAAGATATCCCCCCAAAGAGTGGAAGTAAAGCCCACTAGAAGAACTCACAGCCTTTGAATACTACAGCTACAACAAATATTAAACAAAGTCTAACTTCCAGTCAAAATAGTGTAATACATTAAAAGTCTATTAGCTCAATATGTATTACAATATTAACTGCATGGTGTATGATTTATGATAAATCATAAGTAGGGTTTGTTCCAGATATGCATGACTTATTCAATATTTGAAGCTTATGCATAGTAACTTTCTACGTTAGTCAAGCACAATATAAACAATGAAGTCATCATAATACAGGAAAAGCATTTGTTAAAATTTGATATTATTATTAATGAAACTTCAGCAAATTAGGAATGCAAAAAGATTTCTTTTATTGACTAAATTTTTTTATTTCTACAAAAATCTCTATTCCTAATATCAAAACATCATTGCAAACTGAATATTTTCCTCCAAAAAATGGAAACAAAGCAAGAGTGCAAAATCTCATAACCATCAGTATATGATTGTACTAAGCATTGCAATATGGCAGGAAAAAGAATTAAGACCATGGAGATTAGAGAGATAAAAATTCTAATTCCACTTTGAGAAAACATTATTGCTTTCAAAAATAATCCAAGTGAACTCAGGAAAAGATATTAGACCAATAAGTGAGTTTAAAGATGTCACGAGACAAAAATAACACGAAAATCACACAAAAAGTCAATTGTAGATTTATATATTAGCAATAAATAATTTTAAGTTGGAACTGAAAATAACATTTACAATTGTACTAAAAATTAAACCATCAACATTAAATATAGCAAGATAAATACAACAAAACCCACAAAAACTCTTGTAAAAGAAGCAAATAAGCCTCATATAATCGTAGAGATATTCCTTGTTTATGGATTGAATAATACATTATATTTAGAATGTCATTTCAAAATTACAAATATAAATCACACAAGCAGTACAAAAATCACAAGATGACTCTGCAATGTATACTACAACATTTTCATATTGATTGAAGCAGTCAAAGTGATTTTGAAAAACAATTAGGGCCCATACTACCCCATTTTGACATGTACTACATAGCCACTCTACACCAGAGTGTAATATTAAGAAAAAATATCCACATAGATCAATGTTATAAAAAGAGAATCCAGAAATAGACTAACACTTTATTTAGTCAATTGATTTTGAAACGGAGATGTAGATACCAGATAAATGCAGAAAACTGTCTTTTTCAGAAAATAGTGTTGGAAATATTGCTGTGCAGAAGTGAAACATACTACATGCCTTTTGAAGGATAAAAAATTAATACAAAATAGGTAATAGATTTAAATATAAAATATAAATTTATAGAATACATTAAGAAAAGCTGACATATTCTTGTCAAATAATTTTAATACCTAAAAATGTATTAATTACACAAGATGCAAAAAGTTGTCATACAAATTACTATCAATATTATCAATATAGGACAATGGCATCTCCAACTATAATTGTGAATTCATTTAGTTTCCCTTGACAATCTGCTTTGTCCTCATGTATTTTGATGCCTTATTATTAGATGCATGCATTTTAAAATAATTTTTTCTATTTTTAATTGAAAGATAATAATTGCAACTATTTATGGTGTATACTATATTTTGATACATGTTTGTAGCAAGAAATAGTGAATGAGGCTAATTAATAAAACCATCTCCTCTCATACTTTTTGTTATGAAAGCATTTAAAATGCAGCATTGTAGTAATTTTGAAATATACAACAGATTATTATAGTCACTGTTTTGCCCAATAGATCTCTGTAGTTTATTCTTACTGTCTTACTGAACCTTTTTGCTAACTTGAAATTTGAACTTCTTTTTCCTCTGCCTGTTAACTCACCTCCCCACTCTCTTGTAGCTATCACATTACTCTCTTCTTTAAATTTCCTAGATTTCACTGTAATTCTCTGTATATCTCTCTGTAACTTCAATTTTGAGGGAATGTCTTGTCATCTCTGACAAATTTAAGAATTCTTGATTTCCAGTCTTTTCAGCTTTTTTCTTGTTATGAGGACTGAAATGACAATTTCTAAGAATATTTACCTGCTAGGTCAGAAAAAGAGTTCTGAAATTTTAAAGTTTCATCACTTGCTAAAACCATTACAATTTAAATTCTTATTTAAATAGCAGGTTGTGAGTTTGATAAACTTGGGTGAATGTGTTTAAGTTTCTATTTTTCTTCATTGTCTTTATCATTTGAATATTCTTATTTGGAACATTTGGTTGCTTCTGAGTTTGTTCTCATGGTTTTTTTGTCTTTTGTCAAGGAGAATATTTAACTTCACGTAAGAAATTGAACTTTTTAACCCAATGATTGAGTTTTCTATATGAATCTCAGGAATATCAGTCTATTTTCTGATATTTCTTAGACTATTGGATGACAATATGCTGGTATTTCATTTTGCCAAGTTTAAAGGACAAAGGAGAGTAACCCTTCTAAATCACTGTTGTATTATTCATGTGTGTGTACTATCAAATAGGCTTAATATTTAATGGTGTAATATTAAATGAGTTTTAAAGAGTCAAATTTACTCAACAGTCTCTTATAGGGTGCTTGGATTTTAAGCCATAGTAAAATAGATACAATTCCAAATGCCCTCATTCTGAATATTGAAATTCCAGAAGATCAAAATACCTAATGTCTAAAATCATTAAAGAGAACAATTCTGAAAACATATTTGTGGCAAAATTATTTCATCGTATTTATTTTTATCGTAAAAGGGATTTATTTACAAAACAGAAACCACATTATAATCCATTTTACACAATGCCTGGCAATAGCAACATAAGTATTTTTTCAAGCATAGATACACAAATTTACTAACAATAATCATGTAGGTATAATAATTATGAGAAAATGAAGTATATTTATAAAGAAATAGATCAAGCAAAAAAACCATAAAAACACCTGCCACTATCATTTTTAATTGTGTGCTCTCCACTTTACATCTGAGACAGACAACCTAAGTCTTTAGGAGAGATCATTCAAAACCTGTGATGGGTTGTCACCACATATGCATTCACAAAAGAACTGAAGCAGTTTTGTCTTTCATGAATGCATATGCCCAAAAAGAACATATATTTCATTCACTGAATATATTTGAATACTTTTGTATTTATATGCAATGTGTTTTACTAAAAGAGTCAATGCTGCTTTAATGGACTTTTATTACAATTAAATTTGAAAAAAATGTATAAAGTGAATATGAGCTCTCAGAATCTGTACACAATGTATACATGCAGTATTTGGAATGATCAAAGATGAAATGCATAGCTGAAAGTAATTTGTAAACTAAAAAAAATGTGGTATAAGAACACGTGGATTACAGGGATAAATTATAACCCATTTCGCAGAGATAGACTATGAGAGCTGGCTAAATTCCATGACCATTAACTGTATTTTGATATTTTACATAATGATGAATAGTTGTTTAGTTTTTTTCCTTTTAGAACCAGACATTCCTTGGAGAACACATTCATATTAATTTTCTATGTGCTGTTGCTCTTTTGGAAATTCTTCTATGATTTGATATATACTAGCATGAATATTCTATAGTCAATGTTGCTAACTCCTGTGCCATATTTTGTGCTATTTTGGGTATGCAGAAATCACACACGCACTCCTAAGAAGTCAACAACTTTAGCAGAAACAGTACTACGACATACATAGAATATGTTCATGTTTACTATACTCAGTGTACCATGTTGTCAATTTCTTTCTGCAAAAAAGTTGTTTTAATAAACCATGCAATAATCAATCTAAAGATAAATGACATGCCAAAGAAAGAAAATACATGAATTTTTGCAGTTCTTTTCAATTCTATGCTGACTCGCCTTCACCACTGTTTCTACCTCTGTCATACATATTTAGGTTTATAACACTGATTTTTACCTTGGTATGGTCAGTATTGTCTAAAATGTGATGTCTATGCAGTGAGAATCAATCTCATTACACATGTGGTCTTAATAGCAACATTCAAATTCATGAATTCCTCACACATTTTGTACTGCATTAAGGATGGTGAAATTGATTTAGATCTGGCTAATTAAAGAAAAAATAGACAGTAGCAATATTGTATGTTGGGCAATCAGCAGGATACCTCCCACCTAGGCAGATTAGGACCATGTAACTGTGGTATGACCAGTGGTGCTAATGCAAAATGAAGTATATGAAATCTATATGTCACCCTACCTCTCCCATGACTGTGGTTGGAAATAAAGTTGTCCACATAGCACACCTATACTTGCCAAAGGGCCACATACTGAAATTGGACTGTGAGGTGAATGACAGACTTATATCATACTGGCCCCTAAGAGTTGAGGATCATTTTTTAGTAGCTAGTCAGCATTACTTTCTCTTTCAACAGAACTCAACTACTCAAATTCCAGAAAGCTGGAAGCTTTCAGCTATGTTTTATTCCCCAAGGAAATGCCCTACCAATTTAAAGCCATACAGAAGTGAAAATTTACTATGACCATTTTTACTCCACAGTTACTAGGAAACTGCCTCTATCTTGCTGAAGCAAGTTTATGTGGGGCCACATTAAATCCTGAAATAAGTGAGGCTCTGGTGTTCAGCTGTTATACAGCAAGTCAAAGTGTACATGATAAAAGCTTACTGAAAATTATTTATTTGCCTTCTTTTTAGTTGCTACAAAATATTGTTTCACTTCGTATCTATAGAATTCATCTTCTGATTTCAGAACGGCAAAATTAATAGGTCCAGCTTCCATTTCCTATGTGAACAGCACTTATTCCTTAATCATATATCTAACACTCAATCCAGTAGTGCAGTGAATAAACAATTTGCATGTCGGATGGTGAAACTGAGGCTCCAGAATTTTTTAGTCTAATTTGAATAACTTGCATAATTTACTTTTAATACTTCCGTTTGTCTATTTAAAAGCTAGAAAGCTTATTTTCAGGTGCAACTGTGAAGTAACTACAAGTTTTTGGATTGGTGTTATCCAACATTATTTGATGAAATATATGACTATGCAATTACAGTAATCATGGTAATGATATCTTCCATTAGCATTATTTGAACTACAATTAGAGTTGGCATTAGTTTTCAAACTGTTAAGCCTCAGTGCTTGTATGGAATCTATTTCTTTGCTCGGCTGACTTGAAAAATCTCAAAATCTTTCTTTCAGGCAACAATTTTTCCTTATCATTATTGTGAAGAAAATGATTTTTTAAAATTTGTCCTTAACCTGAAGCTAGGGAGAAGTCATTTCTGACAGCTAAAATTTGAATGTTATCAACCTTTACTTTTAAAAGTGATGCTTGTTTAATTGCTTTTAAAATCTTAATGAAGTTGCAAACATTACACCTAAATTATAGTCTATGGTAATTATGAAAATCACAAAGGCAAAGATGCTGTGACTTTTCAGTAATTTTTGCTTATCATTCTTTTCATGGTGATATTAGATTGCACATTTCACGTATGGCTTGTCTAATGCTTTATTCTTGAACATTTCTTTTGAAACCAGTGAACAGACTTGAAGAAGATTAAAACTGATGCAAATAATACAGCTTGAAGTTTGTTTTCACTAGTTTTTAAAAAGGAACAGTAATTTGCATTTCATTCAAGTCTTACCTCACCAAAACATTATTTTTTGCTGCCTGACCTCTTATTGTTGAAATGAGCTGTTAGATCTATTTGAAAAACATTGGTTCAGATATGATACACACATGATTTGAATAATAATTTTTTTTTCCTTTTGCAGTTTCCAATTAGGGATAGAAAAAATATTCAGAACAGAAGGAAAAATAAAATGGAATTATTTTTTAAAACATTAGAACAGATGATGTAGGAATAATTTTCAAGCACTGGAGTTACAAACCATACATTACTAGCATAGATTAAAACTTGTATTTATTATTTCAATGCTTTCGATTTCAAAACTTTCTGATGACCGCATACACTACTGGTGACAGCGGAACTCATAACCACTTGTTATCCTTCGTTGGAAGCATTTCTAGCTGAATTTTTTCATTTCTATACACTCTAAAACTTCACAACTTGTGGGGAAAAAGTTATTTCAGATCTCCTTCCTTCCTTCCTTCCTTCCTTCCTTCCTTCCTTCCTTCCTTCCTTCCTTCCTTCCTTCTCTCCCCACTTGCTTCCTTCCTTCCTTCTTTTTCTGTCCTTCCTTCTGTTCAATCTTGAATCTGAGAATCTTCAACTGATAGTCACAGTTTATAAGGATTACCTGAATCATTGCCCTTGTGGAAATCCTGTTAGTCCTTTGTGAAAAAACATGAGCACTTAAACTTGGTGAAATGTGCTCACCTCATCTATGGGCCAAGGATGGCTTTCTCCAGAACAACAGTTCTCCTTCTGACAAACGAACTGATTATCATCCTTTGTAAATCAGAAAAATATTTCCCACAATTGATATAGTGGTAAACTCATTTTCTGAAGTTTTGTCCTTTTTTTCTAATAACTTGCTGAAGCCAGATGTCTATGGTCAGATCTCAAACACAATATATTTAAAACTCTTAACTCTGTTTTCTTTTTCTGTTTGCACACATCTAATCTACCATTGCATTTTATTTTGAATCATGCCTATTCAGTTTCCAGGAATCATATGACTCCTTCATATATTCCTAACTATACATATTGGATCAGTTTGAATTTCGTGTTTTTTGTCTTTTACAAATCTTTGCAGCTTTGTTCCTTCTAGACAACTTTCATGGGACTGTCTCTCTTTAGACCTTATCATTTGTCACTTGAACCTTAAACATCTCTACCTCATGCATCATTACCATCATACCTCTTCTTATCCATTCTTTGTATTGCCACAATAGTTGGACAATAACACATCAAAATGACA
This sequence comes from Dasyprocta punctata, assembly GCA_004363535.1. Classification (NCBI taxonomy): domain Eukaryota; kingdom Metazoa; phylum Chordata; class Mammalia; order Rodentia; family Dasyproctidae; genus Dasyprocta; species Dasyprocta punctata. Next base: position 13,091 of record RJWM01017913.1, on the reverse strand, counting down.
CTGTTTTACCGTTTCTAGTTCTTGAGTCATCTACCCATCTTGATTCCATAAAACATACACTTTATCATACTAATTCCATTTTTGTAGCTGTGCTTTTTCTTCTTTACATCTTTTTTTCAGACTCTTGCTACAATTGTCAATGGCTTTCTCTTTGTTAAACTCGGAATCACTGTAACTTCTTCAAAGCTAAGCTCAAGTTATCATCTCTACAGTTAACTTTCCCTTCCACAGTATTCTGAAATTATGATATGATACAGATTTCTATAAGGCTTACAAACAACAAATAAGACAATAACCCTAACAATCTTTTTCAGCTTTAATCACATCTTTTGGCTTTGTGCTTACATGAGAAGAGTAAGGAGTTGGGATAATAATAATTAATAATAATAATAATCAAAAAAGAAGAAGGAGAAGAAGGAAAAAGAGAAAAAGGAGAAGAACATGATGTCTGGGAAATATTAAATAGGTATATGTATACTAGAAGGCACTAACTTGTAAATAAGCTGGGAATATGCAGTTTTAGCAAGTCTTACCAAGTTTGCTAACAGTTTCTTTGTGTTTTTCCATGAAAAATCTGGCATTTTAATTCTTTCATCATTAAAGATACACTATATAAATTTGTCAGATATATCAAATATGCAGAGATACAGAAAAAATAGAATTTTAAATTCCCCTTTCTCAAAATAATGAATAAAACATAACTGTTTCATATATTTTATAATAATACCTTATGATTTATCCTTTTATATGATACATAAACCACCATGGCTTAACACTCAGGTTAGAAGTATAGAAAATTGTGAATGGCAGTTATTACCAACTTTCCCTTTAGTGTTCAAATTGGAGTCAATGATTCATTTAGCTCTTTCAGAATTTCCTGAGGTAGGTGCCAATTAAAAGTAAAGTTTCAGGTCCTATTTTATACCTCTTAAATAAACTTCGGTGGAGGCAGCAGTGTAATTATTTTCTGTACTTTTAACAAACTTTTTCATTCTAATGCGCTGCAAAACTTAAAAGCTAGTTATATCATTCTATTAATTAGTGTCTCTTGGTCTTTGCTTGAAGACTGTTAGTTGTGTGGAACTCTCAATTTTTCAAAGCATTTCCTTTAAGATTTTTTAATGGTAGTATCCATAAAATGTACAATACTTTATTTTCATTTTACTCAGTTTTGCTAGCAATATACACCCAGGTAATCATCACCAAACAAGGTACAGAGCATTTCCATTATCCCAGAAAACCTACTCCTTCATGCAAAACTTCTCATGCAATTCCATACACTTAGAGGCAGCTCCTTTATGTTGTGATATTATGAGGAATTCTGTCCTAAGAAACTATCTCTGATGAGGGAGATGGAGAACGAGAGAGAGAACATTAAAAACTCCAGTCTAGATATAATCCTGATGGGCTACACATATTCTTTCTCAGGGTTGTCTGTAACTGTAACCTGAGATGCCTTCAAATGTATCTGAAAGTGGTCTAATGAACTGAAGACTTAAACCAATGACATTTGCTTGTTCCAATCATTATAGGATTTTTCCTTCTTATATCCAAACTTTTTGTTCACTATTTGGAAAAAAGTATACACTCTCTTATATTCAACTTCTTTAATCACTAATTTTAATGTGATTCAGGCACAACATTGAGCCTACATATGGGTTTTCTTTTTTGTTTTTGTTTTAGTGCTAAGGATTGAACCCAGGCCATTTTTACAGAACTGTATCAAGTCTCTTTAAGTTGAACAGATTGAATGGAAACTCATGATCCTTTTGCCCCAGCCTCCCAAAGTGCTGGGATTATAGCTATATGCCATTATACCTAGTTTGTAGTTCATTAATTTTTAATAGTCATTTAGTAATGATGACTATTAATTTTGTTTTATTTATTCATTTGTTGATTGGCATTTGCCTTATTTCTCTTTTCTGAGTATTATTAATTAGACTTCTAGAATATTGTTACACAAGTAGTTTCATAGAAATATGTCATAGTTAACCTTGAATGACAACTAGATTGATTTGCAAGATACCTATGTATTGGTAAGCATGCCTCTTGTTATGTCTGAGTGTATCATGGGAGGCATAACCTTAGAGATTTATCTTGTTTCTAGGCCCTTGCATTCTAGGTCTTCCCATGTTCTCTGCTTTCTCGATGCCGTGAGTTGAGGAGTTTTACTCCACTAAATCCTTCCACCATGAAGTTTCTGCGTTGGAGCCAGCTGACCATGAACTAAAACTTTTGAATCATGATTCAAAATAGCCTCTCTTTCTTTAAATTGTACGTGTCAGATATTTTGTCACAGCAATGGAATGCAGACCAATACAGAAGATATGTTTTCACTTATTTTGAGTAATTGCCTACAACTGTTGGATGCATGGTGTATTTGTGTTTAACTTAATAAAAAAAGACTTTGAAGAAAGATATCCGATAATTATTTTTCAAAGCACAAGCAGAAAAATAGTGTGGTTAACTTAGTATGAGTACATTAGAATCTGAAATTTATGCCTAAGGTTGCAAGACAAGGTATAAAAGACAGCAATTTTTAAAATCTCAGTTTACAAATATTTATTCTGCAAACTATTGACTGAATTTAATGAACTTGGTTTGCCTATTGACAAAATAGCCCTTGGAGAGTTAAGCTAAGTTACCTTAGTGTTTTATATAGAGAGAAGCAGTTGTGTAGAGGTTAAATTCCTAGTTCAAGGGAACTCTAAGTTTATATAACTGATTTCTTCTGCACATGTTTCTTAGAGTCTGAGTTCTCTCACAATTGCTGTAACACACAGTGGGAAAACCATTGCTCCCCAGCTATCCTGCTATATATGCAAGTTGGCGGTAATTATCTACTTTGTGAGAAAAACAATTTATATCATAACAATCCAGTGGCTGATTCAGGGCATCATTCCTGACCAACATTCTTTTCCCCTTCTGGATATGTAATTCCCAGGGCAACTCTTCTAGGTACACATTAAGTTAGTAACATTAACTCTAGTCTCTATCATTTAACTTACTGTTCTTATTGTTCTTCAACACTTCCTGATATGCACTTATTGATGATCTATTTTGTACACAGCACTCTAGGATGCATTAATCTTCCAGTAGCCATGCTAGTACAAAATGTTATATAGTGCTATCTGTATCCAGCTGAGTAACACATGTGCACACATCTACTTTTGCTCACTGACTACTGATTTTGAAGATATGGTAGCCTGTATACCTGGAAATCCTTTAGAACAACTTTATAAATCTGTCAATCAAAGAAAAGAATTGTATAAATTATTTAAATGTATTGTTAGACTTGCAAGATAAGCAAATCATTGGACACTAAAAAACTAGAGAGAAGTAATTACCACGGCAGTCAGTCCAAAACAGTGCTGAATCTATTACTATGGGGTATTGATATCGTGGCTGGTCTTTCTAATAAGGGTCTTAGGAGATGGTAATATCCATTCAGGGATGAGAGCAGAGGCCTGGCATCTATAGAATGTAAGGAGCAACAACTGAGACTCTACATGAAATCTGGATCCTTAGAAGATGATACATTTAATGAAGAGTACATTATGAAATTTTATTCTAATAGGATAACGATCATAAAGAAGCTTCATTCTTAAAGTCTATAGGACTGCCAAAATGCCTCACTATATCAACTAACAGGGAACATTTTAAGCAGGTGATAGTATTTAGGAGCATTATTAGATGTAAGAGCACTGCAGCTAATTATAAAGTTGTGAAAAATTGTTTTGGGCCTTATATTTAGAGTCATTCACAGTTACTTCTACAACTAGTTTAGTATTGCTTAGTTTGCTATCATTGGTGTAATTTACAAGAATGCTTCCAATGCTGATCCACACGAATTTGTGGCAGAAAAGCGAAGGTCCAGAAGTGGTATAGGAAAACAAGGGGTTCTATGGCATCTGTCACAGACATATGTAGACAGAGAAAGAGAAATAATATTTGAAAGAAAATAAAAATCACTGTGTAGAAAATTCTTTGAGTGATAAGTTGTTCAGAATTGTAAAACAAAAATCCAGATCCAATTAATCATTTAACAAAACATTCTTAACAAGAACATTCTCAATTGTGAAATATGTCAGGATGGCAGACTTTTATTTGAGAATTATGAAATACAATTGATTAATACTTTGCTGTTTAAAGAGCACAAACCGGTGCCAATGCTAAAAATGACTACATTTGTATATATAAAAATTTTTCATATGCTTTTTGCATCCTACACATGGATCATGTCTTCACACATCTGAACTATTTCATCTTGATGAAGTCTAAAATTTCCCAATGAAATGACATGTGAAAATGTCAGTGAAACATGATCCCACAAAGGCAAATGTCCTACACATATTTACCTATAAATCAAGGTATGTAGAATAACACAAGTCTGATTTTAAATGGATTTAATAAGTTAGGGAACTAAGGATTTTAAGATATACTTGGTCTTGTCTTATGTGTTCAATAAATTTCTGTTTAATTTTGTCTATCAGTAAATTTTAGCAATTTATTCAGAGAAGAAGAACCAGTATGAGCTTTATACAATTGGAGATTTGTTATAGGATTTAGAACTTGCATAATTTTTAGACATGCAGCAGAAGTAACAAGTCCCCAAAAATGCAAATTAAGAGATTAAGAAAAGTTACTTGCCGGTTGTGGCACAGTCAACAAACCTGAAAATGAAGCACACAGAGCTGCTTTAAGAGAATTCTGAAGAGAGCTGGGGGAGAGTATCATGGAAAAGTGCTAGTTCTGTACGAGTAGCATAGCCTTGTGCTCACAGTGAACTGTGGGGAAGTAAGAGTGTGTTTTATCAACAGGGTCCAGTCTTAAAGGAAAGCTGGGTTCAAAGAAGTGCATGTTAAAGACAAAAACTTGTCTGTAGTTTATGCCTTTCTTCTGAATAGTTTTGACTTCAAAGTCGAGTGACTGATGCTTCCTTTTTATGTCCTGAACTTTGTCTAGTTTAATCTTTTCTTATGAACCCTGAACCATACCGAGAAAGAGAACCTGAGAAATGTGTTTTTCATTATAACCAAGTTGAGAATAAAAATATTCAAATAACTACATATGTTCCTCTAGAATTTTTATTATAGGAAGATAGTGGTGTTAGTAAAAACAAGTATTCTAATAGACATCAAAAAAGGAAACTAAAAGAAAGAAGATTGAAAGAAAATTAAAGTGTCCAAAAGTTTTATTACAAGAGAAACTAAAATTCGATGGTAGAAATTTTGAAGGAAAAATATAGCAATTGCCAACTCTATATAGATGATACAATGACAGTAGAAGGAATGACTTCCAAATAAAACCATACAAAAAAAGAAAATTAAATAATTAAGAAATACTGTAATTTGTACAGACAAGAGTCCAGCTTCACTATAATGAATTATTTGTGTTCTCATAGTTCCAAAAGCTTCACATTGCCTTGTTAGGAGGAATAGGAATTTCATTATTAATGAATCTTGTTTAATGAAAGGCAGTTTCATTTTTCATAATATCAAATTCATAATATGACACTCTAGAGAAAATAATGAGATAAAATGAATTAATAAATATTGTTGATTTTAAAATGTATTTAAGACTTGCTATTGAAAAGGAAAAATTTGAAGTCCAGAGACCTTATAGCTTGTATATGAAACATAAATTGCTCTAAATTTTGCAATTTCAACATGAAATGACATTACCATTTATAAATTAGCAAACAAATTATTTTAAATCTCATAGATTCAAAACCATCTAACTCTGACAGAAAAAGATTTAATCATTTCAATATTTTTCCATAATATTTAAAAATTGATGCCAGATGAAATTCATGAAAAAATGAATCCCTAATTAAAAGTATTACAGACTTATATTATATTATAAATATTCCTTATAGTATTTTAATGAATGACTAATAAGATATATTTTTATTTTTGTACATTGTGGTATGTAGCTTACTATTATTTCTTTTCTCTGTCTAGAAAAAGTTAACTTTCATTCCTAATTTTGAATTTTAGTTGTTTTAACCCTTCTTATTAAATCAGTGTCTTGGAAGCACAAATGAAAGCATAGAGGAAAATAATAAACACGGGGTTTGAAATCTGCTATATTCATGCAATACAAGGGAAAGGACTCAATAGATCTCTAATTTTTTTCTAAATAATTGCAGTTCCCAATGATTTTACTCACAGAAACAACATCCATTCCCAACCCAAAATGTTCATAGTTTTTAGAAAGTTACTTTTCTTCCAAAGATACATGCAAGATACGTGGAGATCTATTTTCAAGTCTGAGTTGATGAATGTTTAGAAATACAACTTGTACACTTCTATCTTTGAAAGTCAAATACTCAGTATCAACAGTGTTTGTAGGTTCTCTTATGATTTTTTTTTTTTTTTTTTTTTGCAGACCCTTTAAAGCACAGATCAGATTTTCTTCTTTATGCAAGTCTGTATTTACTTCCTAGGGGTTGTAGTGAAGTCCCACAAACCAGACAATTTAAACATCAAATTTTCACATTTCTGCAAGCTAGAAGTCCAAGATCAAAGTATGCAAAGGGTTGGTTCCTTACAAAGATTGTGAGAAAGAGCCTGTTCTGTGTGTCTCACTTGTGGGCAATATTTACCACTTTTTCAGTTTATAAAAGCAGCACCTTGATTTTTGCCTTCATTTTAATATGGCGTTTCCCTTCTTATAAGGACATTAGTTATGGACCATGCTACCCTAGAGTGACCTCATCTTGATCAGTTCCACCTACACTGTCTCCATTTCCTAATAAAAGCTCATTCTGAGGCACTAGGGGTTAGGGATACGTATCAACAACTCACCCCATTCTATGGTGTATAAGAGGAGTATCATGGAGCAGCAGACAGTAGCAATAACACATTGTATTGGAAGACTTTATTTGCATGTAAGGTAAGGTGCAAGTATGGGTGGGTGAGGTTTTTTTTTTTTTTTTTTTTTTTTTTGAACTGGTTAAGTCTTATTCTTGGGTGAGAAAACTTACGGGAACCACAACAAATCCATCCTTGATTCATTCAACTTTGGTAGGAGTATATTAGAGAAATCTACTTAATGTGTATTAGATCATTTAAAAATTGAGAAATGAACTTATAGTAAGTAGAAACTTTGCATATTAATATAAAGAAGAAATAGAAATTATGCACAGGTTCAGGTAAGGGTCAATCAGAGAAGCAAAGAAATAAGGCAGTGGGTGAAACATTTGATATGTTCATGATGAAGATTTTGGCAGCAGCACCGCAAGCATAAAAACAAATCTTCATCTGGAATGAATGTCTCTTTCAGTAAGAGCAAACTAATCCCTTGTTCATGATGGAAGAAAATCAATGTAATTGACCTGAAGCTAGGTACGAAACTGGTTACCTTCAGAAATGGTGCTAGATCCAGAGCTTAGTGTTAATTTCTGCTGCTGGTTCTTTGACATTCTAGAGTGTTCAAGGTCAGGCTGGCTCTGGAGAGAGCAAGTCTTTCCTGTTGAGCCCCTGCATGACTTGCATCCCTTCAACATGGCCACTTTGCACATAAGACCAGTTGACCATGACAGGAATTAATGAGGAAAGAGCTTCATGAATATTTGCACAGCAGATTATCCTATCCACTTGATTAATTCAATCCTCTTAAACTGAAATCATTCAGTGGTAAACACATGGCACACAAGTATTTTCACATTTTTGGTCTATTTAGAGAGGTCTATTCACATATCTAATTGCCTTTCCCCCAAGATATCTTGTCACCAATATTTTAATTGTATTCTTTCCCAGTGCCTGACCATCTAGCCAAACCATTGGCAACAATTCTGAATAGTTGCGTAGCCTCCCAATTTCAAATCTATATGTTTAAATCCTAAATCCAAGAAATAGAAGGGATGGACTTTGGGAAGTGCTTAGGTCATAAGGACGAATCCCTCATTAATGAGATTAGCGGCCTTCTAAAATAGCCCTAATAGCCATTCCCCTCTTCTATCTTAAGAGGACACAGCTAGAGGGCATCCTTTGAATGGGTTTTTATCCAACACCAGATCTAACACCAACTGCATCTTCAGAACCATGAGAAATAAATTAGTTTTGCTTATATCTAGTTTATTCTGTTTTTTTATAGCAGCCCAAACAGACTCATTTATCATTTCACTGTCTGTCCAGTGAAATGATAAACTACATATACATTAAAGTTTTGCCCACCAAGAGGATGATCCTTCACTACTGACTCTGGCTAAGAGAGATGCTGTAGTGGTACAGCTGTGTGCTTTAATATGGTGCCTACATGGGGGAAACAGTGACTTACAAACCAGACTTTAATCTTTCTTCCTCAGGCAAGTGACTGTGAAGGAGCTCTTCAGAAATGTATGGATGATCATATCATATCATATCACAATGAATGGTCGTGATCATTTAGACCATTTCCCCATGTTCATTACTTATGCCTTGGGGAAGTTATAGAGGGGATGAGGTCATTTAAGCAGAACTAGAGCTGGGAATTTAAAGCCCTGAGGTCATTATTTTCTTTCTCTTTCTCCAATACAGTTCAAACTAACCTGCAAGCATCATAATATTCCTTACTCTGATCAAAATATTCTAAGGTAGAAAATATTCATCCAGCATCTCGTCTCCTGTATGTACTCTCAGATGTTCAAAGGCAATAATTTGAGTAACTTGTCTGTTTCTTTTTATCACTGAAAATAGGGTCATTTTGCTTTTGAATCCAGTCAAATGCGAGCACCAACTCCTGAAGACCAAGAATTAATTAGCATAAGATATCCTTAAGATTCTTTTCTTCTGAAACCACTTCAAGTACTAAATTTTGTATCACGATTCATTTAGACCAGCAGATTCAGTAAGGGATAAGAATACAGATGCTAGGGCTATAGACGTAAGATTTATTTAAAGAAATCATCTTATATAATTGTGAGGTTAAGGAAGCAAACCCAAAGTCTGTAAGTCTGGCAATCAGCAAGGAAACTGAAACCCAAGCATAAGCTGAAACTTCTTGGAGAAGGGACTGTATTCCTTCGAGGAAATAGTAAACTAATGACAAGGGATTCCAGATAGTTAATGAGACTCTGATCGAAGGTGTTCTTCATGATGTTGTGAAGGGTGACCGCGCAGGTTCTGCAACCGCATGAGCCTCTCAGTGAGCTCCCTACACTGCTGAGACCGGCACAGGAAAAAGTGCGAGCAGTGACTCAGGGCCACATCTAAGCAGTCACAGTAATCGGACAAGAACAGGTAGACATAGGAGGCTTGGAGCTGCAGCTGGAGCTGAATGTTGACTGTGGCCTCAGGGGGTGGTAGTTTTGGTTGCCTGGGAGTAAAGGCAACAGAGACTGAGAAGTTAGTGCCAGCACATGGGCAATGTGGCTACCAACACAGAGGTGGCAAGATCTTCACGATGCTCCTAGCATGGCTGAGGAGGCAACTAGTCAAGGCCCGACTCCGGGCAAATTCTGAAGTAAGGTGGGTCTGAGGCAGGGCAGAAGTGTCATGACCCTTAAGAAGCCAGGGCCGGAAGTATATGAAGTGGGAGTGGGAAGTGAGCGAGACAGAGGCGGGGCATGGCGATTCTTGGGGATTCTCTGAGGTCAGGGGTCAGTAGTCAGGGGCATAAGCACAGAGTCCTATACTGTATTTTCAAAGGTTATTTATAAGTGCAAATTTGTTGATTTTTTGATGGTTTCTTTAAGCAACTTATCTGAATATTGTCCAAATGTTACTGTTTCATTAAGCGTAGTGGTTTTTGTGAGATATATAATTCCATAAAGCTTTATTTGAACAATAGTTTTCAGTGACTTGAATACTTGCATGACTCCTCCTAGGAAGGGGTTGGCTGTCAGAGGCAGTCACTCAAGCCCCGAGTTTTATCAGCAAACCAGACAGCTTTACTCTGTCTTGATTCCATTGGATTTTTAATTTTGCAAATTTTGAATTTTCAAATGTTTTGAATTTTTAATTTTTTAATTTTTTTAATTTTTATTTTTTAAATTTCTAGCCTTTGAAGACTTACTCTTTTCTTAAATAGTATCCTTCTAGCTCTGTCTGCTTTCATTTTTATAGATTTAACTCTTAGAAGAATTCTGAGAAGATAGATTTTGGTATCAATTATGTCCATTTTTTGAATTGCTCAATATATTGTGTGACAGCATAACAATTCTGTTATCCTCGATTGTGGACACTTTCGTTTCTGTTGTATTAGAGTTAAATCTAGATCTGTTAAAAAACCATTTGAAGTTTGTTCTCCATTCTGTGCATTTCCTAGTTGATTAAAACAAAATGCTATTGACATAATTAGATTAGAATAGTCTATTTGTTTACTAAGTTAACTTTTATTTCATTGACCTTTTGCTTTAGCAGAATATTTGACAAGAGTCTCAAATCTAATCGTAAGCACCTATTTCAGGTGTCAAATCACTACAAGCAGAATTCTACAAATCTTGATAATTGAGAGCTTCATTTGGCAAATACTACCTTAACAAAAACCTCCAATAATTACAGCACCATTCCCAGTGAGATGTCATTATTACTTAATTTTCCTATGGCAAGGGAAATTCAGAATGCCAGAGGGTGAGTAGAGGCAGAATTATAAAGTTGGAACAACTCCATTATCTAAGAAATTTGGTGGGGAGCCAGAGATTCATAAAATGATCAATAATAGTTTCTCATCTGCATTGGAAATGTACATTGAAATACAATTGCTATGATCAAAATGGAGGCATTTTTGCTACCATTCTTGTAACCACCATGTCACTCATTCTGTCATGCATGAAATAATTCATGTATTTCCTTGTTAATTAAGAAAATATAGGAATAGCAGCTATATGATAATTCTGGATGTGAAGATATCCTGAATTTGTCAGAAAATACTTTAGCAAAACATGAGAAAAATAGAGCAGTGAAGCAGAGTATTGAAGGATTTACTAATGCTGAAAGGTGTTCAGTCTCAGAGGCCTAAACCTGGTGGGCTTCAGTAATGAGCTCAGGTGACTGGTTACATCACTGTGGTTCAGTGATTTCAATCGAGTATGTCAGTTACTGAAGATTTAGGGCCCTTGTATGTCTCAATGTTTATGTCAGAGAGATGATGGGGGTCATTACATTAGTGGTTTCTAACAAAAATTGCTGTCAAAAAAAAAAAGAACACAAAGCTGGATAGTTGGATAGCTTGAAATGAACTAAGGAAACTGAAAAAGTAGAAGAGCTTTCACGTGTTTTCAGACTCTCCAGATTTTTGTTACTGTTGTTTACTTTTTCACCAAATTGTATTTTTTTTCATTTACTTTTTATCTCTTTTCCATGCTAGATGGGCTTTTTGTAGCTAAGTACACATTCTGAGTGCCCCCAAGTTTTGTAGAACAATCTGGAGCAATATAGGGGTGCCTTGTGTGATTGTTTTTGCTTGTTTTTTGTTTTTGTTTTGCTTTGTTCTGTTTTGTTGGTGTTTCATTTTTACTTTGATTGCTTTCTGTTTCTGTTTTGTTTTTCTTGATAAAAGGGAAGTGAAGGAAGAAGACATTGTTATTCCACTATAAGCTTCTAGACTTTTCATCTCACAAAGGTCATAACAGATTTAGAAATGACCCAGAGAATGACAAAAAATAAAAGTAAAAGCAATTAAATGAATTTTGTTATATAAAGAACCAAAAAGTTAAGTGACATTACCAAAATAATATAAGATGAAGTGGATATGATCCAATCTACAAATTGAAGTATTAAGCAACACAGTGAACACATGCTCAATTAACTAAGAATATAAGAGAAAGAGTATGCCCCAGAAATTAAGAAAAGGTTTTAGAGATGAATCAATGGTAGAAGACAAGTTTGGAGAGGAATTGGGCAAGAGTTGGAAAAGCTGTCCTAAGAGCTCTTTCAGTTGAGATGCCACAATTTCACTGATGTACTATTAATTTAGAATATAGATTTCAATTTTTCATTAAAAAGTCAGGATTATGTACCATAAAGTTAGTAAATTCTAAAAGTATGAGTAATATTTTCAAGTTTAGAAAAAAACTAAAATGACAATCTCATTTGACTAAAATATTTGTTACATGACATTGGTACTCTCTGGGTTTGGAGGATTTCAAGCAGAAGTTTTCTTTTGGGGGGCATATTTGTTTATTTCTCAGAGATTCTTTATCTGAGAAACATCAATTGAAGCTCCTCTGGTGGAAGCAATGCCCTTCTCCAATTGGTCTTTTCAGTTCCTCAGCAAGTTCTTAGGATCTACAAATCCATAGTGTTCCTATGTTGGGAGCTGCTGAAGCTAGAATTTGACCTAGGGCATGACCCAGACATGACCCTACCTAAAAACAAAGAGTACCCGTGTCAACCACGTGAAGAAGTTGCTATAGCCCAGAAAAACACCAAGCTCCTAGACAATCCAAGCAATAGGTTGCTAAGCAGAGGGGCTGAAATTGACGTGATCCTTCCTGGTAATTAAATAAACATGCAGCATTGATTGAACAGTACCTTTCTTCCCATCAGGCGAGTAAAGGTTCCATTTGACCCCAGCTTTGTCTCTTTCTTTGTCTCTCATCCTGTCGCAGTTCTTCACCCCAAGAACCTCAGGAGTTGCATGGGTCATGGCATTCCTATAGGCAGTACCTTTCCATGGTATTCACAACAGCCACAGACTGGCCTCATTCTATTTGGCCAACATAAAATTAAATGCACATGCATTATTTTCTCACTATCAACGGAAGTTCAGTTCACTCTAAAAGCAATTTTTTCCTTTCATATCTGTTTTCATAATGACCTGATCAGCTTCATAATGCCAAATGTTATGCTGTCTAAATTGCCATAGGCACATGTCAGGCTGCATTAGGTCTTCTCCCCCTGTCTCCTGGAATGAGGTAAGCAAGAAGACTGTAGATTGATGGGTTCTGCTCCTGTGAAGCCCTGCCAGGCTCAGCGCCTGCCTGCCCAACATGGCGCTGGAGAGCGCCTCCCTTTAACACTGACTTCCGCATTCTTCATGCAAACCCACAAATTGAACTCCCCGTTTTTCGTGCACAGGCCAACATTTCCCCAATCGGCTGTCAAAACGTCACTCTGCCTGCCCCTTCAAACTCCACCGCGTGTCAAACTGAATAAAAAGCTCTC
>RJWM01017912.1:0-42105 GCA_004363535.1 Dasyprocta punctata | reverse complement strand
TATTCTGCAGGGTATGTGTCAGACTCACAAAGTTTGAGAATCTCAGTTTACGAGAGAAATATGCAAATTCTTTTCCAGAGCAAACTCTCAGACCTGCTTCCCTTCTTTAGTACAATGTGGAAAGACTAGAAATATTTTCTCTCCTCACCAGTCTGACATCCTGATCAGGCTTTGTAATAACCCTATTTATTGTGCAGCATCCACTCCAGACCACTGATGCTATTAACACTCATTTGTCCCTGTTATGATACATTTCTGCTTGGGAGTCTGTCATTAGAGCACCAACCTTTTTGTATGAGTCTTGTCATTCATCCAGGCAGTTGGTGTTGATGCCATCTGAAAATACCAATGTGTTAACATATTTCCTCCCTCTCACTATAAACCTTACATATGTTGCTCCAGAGGCCTTCAGAAATAATGAGGCTTTTGTCTCGCTGGACTTTTCAGTATGGATCATTCTAACCTCTTTTTTAGCAATTTGCAGGAAAATTACTGTCTGAGTGTCCTGAAATTAACCAATTATTGCAAATAATACATTTGGTTTTGTGGATGTTATCATATGTACTTCCCTGCTTTCAGTTAACAAAAAGAAACCAACATCTTCCACAGGAAAATGTGCCAAGTTCCATAAGCTTGTTCAATCATTTGGTCAAATTAAGTAGAAAATCTTATCTTTTAACATGACTGTACAGTCATTTTCACAGATTAAACTATTCTCACAGAACTTTTCTCCCTGGAGAGTTAATAAACTCAAGTAGGTATGAGATTTTCAAAGCTCTCCTTGAAATTTTAAAGTCATTTTTGCTACACATATAGTTTTAATTCTCTAAAATGAAATTTACAGACTTTGAGATTTCAAGCTATAAACCCATGACCTGTTTCTTACATACAATAGCAAAACTACTTTCGAAGTGCTTCATGCTTTTATAAACACAGACTTTGAATAACTACTTCAAAGGGCCACTCCTGCTTTAGTAAGTAACTAAAATTAGCATTTATGTACTCTTTCTACCACTGAAGCTCAACTTCTGTGGATCCTAGCCATATCTATATATTTTCATTACGATGTCCTTTTCTAGCAGGTGTCGCATTCACACCTTAGTTTCAGAGAAATGGGAAATATTAAATATGAGTATGCAATTTCTTGTTGGAGGCTGCATTTTCATTGAGGCTTTTTTTTTACTTGTAGTGGTCAAATGCATCTTATCAGTGTTAGAGCTCCTTCAGCCCTTTTTTGTTTTTTCGTGGCACCGAAGATTGAACTCACAACCCCGCGCCTGCCAGACAGGCGCTTAAGCCACTGAGCCAAACTCCGAGCCCTAGTTTTCTGAGGCAGGGTCACATTCTGTAGCTCAGGCCAGCCTTGTGCTCACGTTGTAGCCCAAGCCGGCCTTAACTCACAACGCTCCTCCTACCTCAGCCTCCTGAGTGCTGAGATTAAAGGCATCCACCACCACACCCAGTTCCATATGTATTTTTTAATGGTAGAGCAATAGTACTTCTCACAATGTAGTTTCATCTTCAAATACAGTTTCTACTTCTCTTATGGGAGAAAAAAAGAGTAAGTAATGAAATAAGCTTGTCTCTAGATCCCAGCAACCAAATCCAGGAGCTCCCATTCCCAGGTTGCACCTTTCCCTCAGCTGGGACTTATGCCACATTCTGCTTCTCTCAGGCCTTGCCCGTTGCAGTGCTGACAATTCTTGTCATCCTGGTGGAAGCAACCAGGTCACCCAGCAGGCTAAAGCTCTGTACCTGGGCCGCACCTCTGTACTCAGTCACCACCCTGAGGTTTCCCCTCCCTAAACCAGGGGCATAATTCATTTTTTCAAAAACTTCACCCTGGGAGATTTCACACTCTAATTTTAGTCTCACAATTCCTTAGTATTTTCAACCTTTTGTATGACTTGTGCTTCCAAAATAATGATGCTGAAAATACTCGTAATCATCAATGTGATGAGCCCTTCTCATA
Source organism: Dasyprocta punctata (assembly GCA_004363535.1). Taxonomy (NCBI): domain Eukaryota; kingdom Metazoa; phylum Chordata; class Mammalia; order Rodentia; family Dasyproctidae; genus Dasyprocta; species Dasyprocta punctata. The sequence goes on along the minus strand of RJWM01017912.1, from coordinate 40,133 downwards.
TTGTCAGACACAGTGCTAAGCATGTTAGATGGATTATCTTGACTTAGTTTGCTTGCTGAGCTGTTATGAAACCTTGTGTGCTTGTCTTTCTTGGTGCTATGACTGCTTGCTGTGGTGTGCTTGCTTGCTTGCTTTGGTGTGGCCTGGAATACATACTTTAGAATCTGCCTGGATTCCCAATCCAGTCCAGAGATTTTAGAAAAGTTGAAAAGATTCTCTGAGCTTCTTTCCTTAACTGTGAGTAGCGATAGTAATAACCTTTATCTCAAAGTGCTGTTTTGAAGATTAAATGAAAAGTTAATGTGAAGCGGCTAGCAATATATGCTAGCTTACTCTGGGTGTCCTCATTTGTCATCTGCAGATTTCCCAAGCTCAACAATCCCTAGGTCTGGGACCTATGCACACCTCAGTTTTTCCCCCTCCCCTTGCTCCCTCGCTCCTCCAATTCCCAGGTTTGAGCCATGACCCTTGGAGTCTCTCCCACTTTGAGATAAATTTCTTTCCTACTATGAAGATACAAAGGCCACCAATGCCCCTCTGCTCTGCTTTACTTTCATCTTGATAGAACTTTGGGTAATGATCCTGACCAGACCAAAACCCAGGCCAAGCTCACAGAAGAGGACATTCTTCTTCTGCAGTCAGGAATTAACAGAAGTCCTATGAAATTCTTTCCACTCTGAAGTATTTGACTTTGCTGGATATCTTCTTTGTTCTTTGTTCTTAAGAGAATGGAATTATTTCTTTTCATTCTTGTTTTGAAAAGAGCAAACTCATTCCAGCACAGGGTCATGTTCCCAGCACGGAGGCTGCGGGGTCATGGTCTGTCTGAGAGCCAGGCTATCCAGACACTGAAACGATCATGTGTGCCTCACAGTGGCTCCATGCATTTCAAATAAACGTGGATGCTATTGTGATAAATGCAACACAGGAAACTTTACAGGCTTTACTGAACTCATGGCAACCTTTTTATCATTACTAAATTTAATTTTTGTTTAAAAGCCTCCTTAAAGCACAGCTTTGATCATATGAGCCTGGTCAACATACTTGACCTTAAAATGGTGTCTCCTTACTTAGAAAGTTGGAAACTCCTGATGGCATAGAAAGAACACTGGCAGGGAAATGAGGATATCCTCTGGGAATGTGAAGCTGCACAACTCAAACTCCCTAGATCTTAGTGTCCTCGTCTGTTGATCACGGCAGTTGGAAGAACTGAGCTCTAAGCCCTAGCACTAAAATTTTATAAGTCTAAAATCACTCTCTCTTAGCTATGTGAAGATGAATATTTATAAGAATGGTTGGCATTTTTATATGAAAGAGACTCTAGACTCACATAAAACAAATAGCAAGTCAGTATTTGTCAGTTTTTCTACCATACCTTATTTTTTATCACTTGAATGTCTCCTCTTAACAACTTCACTTTGCCCGTTCTTGTCACTGGTTGTTCTGAAGACCCCCTCCTTCACTTCAACACCCTGTATATGTCTTTCAGGATTTATTAATGTTATTATTCTCTTGGTCCTTTATAAAGTGACTGTAATTGCCTCTCTCCATTATTTATCTATTCCACTTGTTTGGTTTTATTTTTGTTTCCCAAGCCCCCCAGGACCTCTCCTGGAACAGATTGCTTTTATTATCACGGTCTTAATACTGTTCTGGGCCAAACTGTCCTCTGTCGCCCTTTTACCATCTTATATTTAGTAGTGGGAATTGTAATTACATACACCCCAACTGTTGCCTCCATATTTACCCCTTTTCTACAACAGCTTGCTTCAAAAGAATGAGTTCCTCGCAGCTGTGAGATGCCCTTCTTAGCTCACCATGAGTCCTGGGGTTCAGGTCAAAATCCCTTCTCCTCTTCAACTTCTCACCGCTTTCTGCCCCACCAATCAGGATGCTGCTCTGTGTTTAGTCAACCAATCAGAAAGCCTCCTCCTTCCAAGTATTTAGTAAGCATTTGTGAGTAGGGACAGTTTCTTTCATAAAAGAAAACACAGAAGCTTTGGGGTTTCTGGTCAAAGAGAAGCTGTAGGAGAGGCACACAGCACAAGGAAGTTTCACTTTCCGTTTGGTGAAGATATAGAAGAAAATCATTTTTAAATTTTTTTTATTTTTAGACAACACAAAATTTATTAATAAAGAGGAGAAAGAGAACATCAGAGGAAAGTTTAAAGCCCTCCAAAGTCAGAGAACACTTGAAATTCTCGCCGCTTGGCAAAGAGTCTGGCTGCCATTCCCAGGAAGGACGTGTTACCCTCTAAAACTGGCTTAATCATGGGCCCAAACTGTTTCTCCTAAATTTTAGAACAGCTAAGGCAGGTTCGGATTTTCCATTAGACTTTCTTAAACACTAAGGGTAACAAAAAGGGACACCTCCCTCCAAAAAATACTTTACAAGCCAAGAATACAAAGTGCAGTGTGTTACTCCTGTCATTGCTGTTTTGTAGAGGTTGGCCTTTGCCCTATTAGAAGTAGTAACTCACTGGCCCCAAGAAAGGTTGGACACTTTATGCTCCTTGCTTGGCTGTCTTGTTTCCCAGCTTCCAATCTGCCTCTCTTCTTCCAGATAAGGGAGCCTCAAAAAGTTAACAGGTTTCACTCTACAACCATCACTCATTCAGCCAGGAAGCAGCCCCCTGATTTCTGCACTCGCCTAGGAGGTCAAAGTACAGTGTGACGCCAGCCAAAGCGATACCCTCCAGATATGCATTCACTGCTGGGTGAAGCAAGCAGCAAGCTATTAGTTCCACTGCAGGATTGTAAGTACTATGATGGGGACATGCACAGAAAGTATTATCTAAATCAGAGTGAGAGGTCAGGAAGAACTTCTAGAGTCCGTCATGCTTGAGACGAGATGTGAAAGATGAGTATGATTAGTGAGATTTTAAAGAAATGGAGGAAGAAGAAGGTCATTGCAGGTGGCAGAGACTGCATATGCAAAAGCATGGACGCATAAATTGGCATTACTCTTTGAGGAACCTCAAGTGGCCCTGTCTGCTTGGTGCAGAGGCTGTGGGAAAGAATCTCAGGAGTCAGACCAGAAGGGGTCAGAGGACAAGACCAGGAAAGGATGTGTGCACTAAGAAAAAGAGTGTAAATTTCATCCTGACAGGTCTTGGGAGCCAGTAAAGAATTTTAAACAGAGATTGACATGATCCGGTTTGTGATTTCAAAAACTGTCCGCAATGTTTTCACAAGAAGAAACAGAAAGGGGGAGAAATGACAAAACTTATTCTGGAACTTGTGACAATAACCCAGGTAGAGGAAGATAAACTAAGGTTGATGCCGTAGGATACTGTGACTACCTACAAGTGAGAACGGGAACATTTCCAAACTTTGTGGCTGAATCAGTAAGTTAATGGTAGCACAGATATCTTACTTGAATACTTACACTACATTATGCTGCTTTGCATGCTCTCATTTTTTCATTTAATCATCTCTTATGAAGAGTTTACTATTTCCAGAAACAGTTTTAAATACTGGGGATGTAGTAATAGAGAGAAGGGGGAAAGGCAAATCTCTCCCTATAGCGTGTGTTACTTAGCTTTTCATTGCTGTGATAAGACACCTGAGAAAAACAACTTAAAAGGGGAGAAATTTTATTGTGGCTCAAGGTTTCAGTCCATGGTCCACCAACTCCATTGCTTTTAGGCCTGTGGCAAGGCAGAAACACCACAGTGGCAAGACGTGATGGAGGGAAGCTGCTCAGCTGATGGCAGCCGGGAAACAGAAAGAAAAAGAGTCAGGAAGGGGCAAGGGACAAAATGTACCCTTCAAAACCATGTCACTGGTGATCTTTTCATCGATTAGGTTCCATTTCCCAATAAGCCCATTGAGTTATGAAGTCATCAATGGATTAGTCCTTTGCTGCATTGGTGACCACCCCTTCCCCCACTTGTGAACCTTGGAGAACATATCATATCCAAACCATGACATGTAACACATAGGAAAATGCTAAGCAATAGGAAGAAGCATGAAGCAAAGAAAGGCAATAGGAGCATCAGAAGTGGAGAGAGTTTGAAATTTTAAGTGGGAAGGCCTCATTGAGGAAATGACTGAGAAGCCAGGCATATGGTCATCAGAGGACAGACATTCTTAGCAGAGGCCCTGAGGGGAAGTGGACCCCTGAAACACCAAGCATTATTTGGTGGAGTGGTGATGAGAAAAGTAGAAAGAGATGAGGTGAAAAGTGTGGCGAGGGAGGCAGCCAGGTATAGGGGGGCATGCCCATAATCCCAGCATTCTTGGAGTCTGAGATAAGAGAAAGGCAGATTTGAACCCAGCCTAGACAACTTAGTAATTTAGCAGGACTCTACTTTTATAGAAAAATTAATGGCATTTTAAATAGCTGGAGTGGTAGCTCAGTGCAAAGCTCTGGGTTCACCACCAGTACCACCAAAGGGGGTGGGGGTCAGGGAACAGGTCATCTGGAGTCACCCGGGCTCTCCTAAGGACTCCAGCTTTCACTCCAAGGAAAAGGGAAAGCTGTTCAAGGTTTTGAGTACAGGAATGCAGTTTGACTTGTATTTTTACAGGATCACTCTGGCAACTGCGTTGGAAATAAACTGAATATGGGCAAAGCAAGAGACAAGTATGAAAGTCACAGAGGTCAGAAGTCACTAGGTCCAGGATGATGTCAGTGGTGACTCTGAGAAGTGGCAGGTTCTGGATATACTGACACCAACAAGATCAGATAATGTTTCTGGTATGAATGTAAGATAACTAGAAGACACCAAGAAGCAGACCCATGAGTCGTCATTAATTAAGACAGGGAAGACCATAGGGGAACAAGTTTGGGGGAGGGGCCTAGAAAGGGTTCATTTTTGACACGTTCATTTTGAGATGCCTATTAGGTATCCAAGCAGAGGTTTAAAGGAATCAATAGAGTACATGAGTCTGGAGTTCAGGAGAGAGATCCAAGCTAGAAATTTGAGTCAGCAGCATGGAGAGACACTTAAAACCATGAAACTGGACAAGTCACCATGGGATATCCTATTTTCCTTAATTGTAGGTGAAACCAGGACAGGGTCCAGTGGGGAGAGGCTCAATGGAAATCAGTTGCTCCTTGCATATGACCCACTTTGAAGGAGATTGGTACACATTCCAAGGATGGGGAGACCACCTCAGAATAGGCAGGTTTGCTTATACTGACACAGAGGGCTTGGCAGAATTTAGGGTGTGAGGCCCGCACTTCCCTTAGAACTATCCATGGGACCCCAGTTTTCAGGATCCCCTTTTTTCCTTATCAGTGATCTTTCTTTTACATAAGATATTTTAAGGTTGTGAATTCTGGAGTTGAAGGTATGGCAACTGCTTTTTAAAGATTTAAGCCACATACCCAGGTAATTTACTCATTCAAACTGTATAGTTGAATGATTTTTTTCATATATATACAGATATAAATTCTTTTTGTGCTACAAATCAGCCACCTTCAAGATTAGATCTTGGGCCAACTAGCCATCCTTTCTGGTAAACCATGCAACCAGGTTGGGCCCAGGAAAAGAAAAATCAGATAGTGCCTCTGTGAACATACCAGCTCACAAGCTGAGAATCACCAGCTCTTCCTCCCACCCCTGCCATAAGCAACTGGCTGGTTCAGAGGGCAGGCTGAGTTGATAGCAACTGAGGTACCAAAAGCAACTGAATGCTTATATTGTTTGGTTGACTTTGCAGGTCTGGGGCTGGCAGTCTGAGCATCTATTGGGAGGATAACAGTATGCAATATAGCAAATATGGGGATTGCCTTGTATCTTGTTTTTGAAATCCAATATTGTTCTCACTGTTTTGTTTTGTTTTAATTAATTGTTTTGATTTACTCAATGCTCTATTTTGATTGGTTTTCTTCTGTTTAGTTTTGAGTTGATTTTACTATATCTGATGGAATGGACAACTATTGTGAAGAATACAAGATATTATATGATAGCCATTGTTGTTTTCCTATTATCCTGTTTCTAAGTTCTGTACCAGTCTCACTACTTTGTTTTCATTGAATTTATTCTGTTTTGTTTTGTTGGGTTTTATTATCTTTAAAATAAAAAAAAGATTAGCTCTTAGGTTTAGATGTCAGAAGTCTTGGCCCTGAATCTAGAGAGGGTAAGGGTTTCCTTCAGGGTGATCAAAGAAGCCTTCTGGCTCATCACTTGGACCTTGATTTGAGACAGGAGAGTATGGAGCTCCTCACTTTCTTTACCCAAGTTCTCCAGGGTGTTTAAAAGTAACTAAGTTCTTAATAACTTTCATTTGCACTAAAATCTTATATGGCAGTGGCTACTTGGCACTTGATACCTTACCTTCTCTAAGAGCTTGATTGCAGGTGACTACAGGTGGTCATTTCATAAAATTTTGCCACTACACAATGATGTCCAGTTTATCATCAGCAGTGTGCTATTTAATGCCTTCAAATCTAGTTGGATTAGTTAGCCAATTTAAGATCCTCATCCTTAAGGGGCTGGAGATTTAGCTCAGCAGCACAAGTGCCTGCCTGGCATGCACAAAGTTGTGAGTTTGATCCCCAGTACCAAAAATAGATAAGTAAGTAAATAAATAAATAAATAATCACTTTTTAAAAAGAATCTCATCCTGAAGGTTCTTCTCCACTAGAATCACTTTTGGTACCAATAACTACCAGTCAGAATTTGATCAGGGGGACAGAGTTATAAAGAATGTTATGGGATAAATGATTTATCAGGAAGAAACTAAGTACCTCGGTTCACAAACTCAATTCTCTCCATAATTCTGGTCACAAACTAATTGGATGAGAACAGAATCAAATTTCCCCTTAAGGTCAACACTGAACCTAACCACTGAATTTGATTCTGTTCTCGTTCAACTCAATTTGCAACCAAAATCATGGGAAGAATCAAGTTCATGAACCGAAGTCTGGAAGCACACATTGGCTAATCAAGGAAGGAGTCAGTCATTCTGAGAAAGCAGACATGGCCAAGAATTGTGAGGAGGACTTGTGGATTGATCTATAGGAAGCTCTGGCTTAGTGTAGCTTGTGCTTCTAAAGATTCACAGTCAAGCATCTGGCGGAGGCCTAGGCCATTCTCGGTCAGCAGTTGGGAATAAGAGATGGACATGGGAAAGAAGAGAGTGAGGGCATGCTGGAAGCTGCTGGGCACCTAGGCACCAGTCCTGACCAAGAACCTTCAACAAAAAGGTTGCTGTTCCTTCATTTCTGCCTTTACAATCTCACCATTTTCTCTTTGGCCTGGAACCATCCAGAAAAGGGGATTCTGGAAAACCAAATGTCCACATGAATGAAATGACACAGCACCAACCACCACAGCACTCAAGGACTGAGCCCTGGGCATTTCTACATTTGGAGGTCAGGAAAGGAGGAGGAGAAAGCAAATTTATTGAAAATCAGGCTATCAGAAAAGTCAGAGGAAAAGAGATTTGTTGTCTGGGATGCAAATGAAGAAAAACACCTCACTAGTGAGAACAATTGAGACATCAATGCTGCACATGGGGAGTATGAGGGGCAGGAACAATGACAGAGAAACAATCGCTGACTCTAGCAACACAAAAGTCACCGACAGTCTTCAAGAGTACAGTTTTAGTAGAATGAATAGACAAAAACCATTTGGAATGGATTTGAGAGAAATGGGGGTAACTGGAGACAGCACACAGAACCAATGAGTTTTACCCAAAAGAAAGGAAAAAAAAAAAAAAAGGTAGGGGCATAAGGTGATGGGATAAATGCGTGTCTCTTGAATACAGGAGAAAAAGCAACACTCTGCCTGCAGAAGGACGTGATTCAGCAGAAGGAAGTCTGAGGCTGATGGAGAACTGCAGATGTAATGTGCTTGTGGGAGGTGGGAAGCAGGTGGGATCTGGGGTACAGATGCAGGAGATGGCCTCAGTGAAGAGTAGGGAGTGTTGTCCAGTATTTCCACAGGGAAGAAAGAGTAAATTGGTAGAAGCAAGCTCATGAGATATCGAAACTACTGAATTGGAACCATTGGAAGTTTGAGGAGAAGAAAGAGCACTTGAAATAATTGTAGAAGGTAGTACTTTTCAAAGAAGTTCAGAACAACATCTATCCCATTTCACATGACCTTCTCATGATGTGGTGTGATCTTTCCATTAAGAGGTGGAGGTCTATGTTCCTTTCCCTTGAATGTGGAAGGTGCTTTGTAATTTTTTCAAACAACAGGATGCTGCAGAAGTGACACCACATATTTTTCCCCAAGACTGGGTTATAAAAGATGATATAACTTCTATAACACCTCTCTCTATTCTTCTGATTTTTCTCTCTCCCTCTGCTCCTTCCTCAAAATATGTTTTGGAACCCTGAGTCACCTGAATTTGGCATGCTAGAGAGAACACAGGAGAGACCACATAGAGATGTAGAGAGATATATGAGGACCTCAGTTGTCCCTGTACCTAGTGTTTGGAGTGTTGCAGCCCCGGTACTGTGTGACAGAGTGACCTTCTGATGACTTCAGCCCTCAGCCTTTGAGCCACCAAGTTGATGCCAAGTGGAACAGAGATAAACTATCCCCACTGAGCTGTGCCTAGTTGCAGATTCATAAGCAAAATGGAGTTGTTGGAGTTTTAAGCCACTACATTCTGGGATAACTCGTTGTAAAGCCAACATATTGGGTCAATAGTACTTGGGAAGTTACTTAGGATGCCATCAGTTGAAACTTTGGAGTCTGATTAATTTACTCAGGGAGTATGGTTTCTACCAGAAGAACCTGGGAAACATGTTCAAAATATGCATCCCAGTCTCTTTTCTGTCCCAGGGCCTACTAGAATTGGGGGAAGGAAGCTAGAAGAAGGAACAAATTCTCTTCAGTGTTTATGTTTTGAAATGATTCCACAGGTAAATGAGGTGGTCTCCCAAATTCAAAATTATTGGTTTCGATCCCTGAAACAAAAAAAAATTATTATTGGCAAAAATCAGAAGCACAGAATATTGGATACCAAGTTCTGCAGAAACCAGTATTGAAGTGTGAAGGGAGTTCAAGTCAGGCTTCTCATACTTTATACAAAACACTGAGATATAACTTACATCACATAAAATTCACCCATGAGACTCAATGATTTTTAGTAAATTTACAGAGTTGGGTGACCACTGAAATTCAGTCTTAACACATTTCCAAAATGCTAAGATGTTTCATTGTGCCTCATTGCAGTTAATCTCTCCTTCCATACCAAACCCTAGGAAACCAATAATTTACTTCTGTCTCTGTAAATTTGCCTTTTCTGGACATTTCATGTAGATGAAATCATGTAATATATAGGTTTTGTTTTTAAAGAAAATGATTTTTATTGGTACATTTTAGGAATATATAATGATCACATTCATCATAGGGAATTTGTGCCTGTACATGATTCTGTTTTTTTCCCATTCGCCTACCTTTCCCTCAACCCCTCCTCCTTTTGTTATTTACAAAAGCTTTGTTTCCATTTTTCCTTCTCTTCTTATTTTTTCCTTTTCTCTTCCTTCTTCCCTGCTCCCCCCGCCACTCTGTTCCTCTTCCCATTTGAATATTTCCTTCCTATTTCACAATACCTATTAGACATTTTGGTTCTGATTTACACTTTTGGTTTCTCATACCAGAGAAAGTGCAGTGTTTACACATGTGCATCCAGTGTATTTCATTTAAAATTATGGTCTCAAGGTGCATCCATTTACCTAGAAATGTCTCAAGTTTATCCTTCTTTATGACAGAGTGGTACTCCATTGTATATATATAAAAAAGCCCATTTCTTTGTCCATTCACCGGTTGATAGGCATTTGGGCTATTTCCAAGATTTGGCTATTACAAACTGCTACTATAAACATGACTGTGCATATATCACTGTGGTAAGATGTTTTTAATTCTTTTGAGAAGATACCAAGAAGGGCAATAGCTGTGTCAGATGGGATCTCTAGTCATAGTTTTTTGAGGAATCTCCACATTGATTTCCACAGTGATCACACCAGTCTACACTCCCACCAACAGTGGAGAAGTGTTCCTTTTTCCTCGCAGCCCCCCTCCCCCTAGCATTTGTTATTGATTGACTTCTTGATAATAACCATTCTTTCTGGTGTGAGAGGGAATCTCAGCACTGTTTTAATTTGCATTCTCAAATGACCAATGATATTGAACATTTTTCAATATATTTATTCGCTATTTGTACTTTTTCATCTGAGAAGTGTATATTCATCTCAGATGCCCATTTTTGAACTGGGTCTTTAAATTTGGAGTTCTTCATAAATTCTAGATAGTAATCCTTTGTCTGAGGAACTGCTGACAAAATTTTTTTCCCAACTGTGGGGTGCATCTCCATCCTGTTGGAAGTTTCTCTTGCTGTGCAAAAACTTTTTAATAAGATGAGATCCCAGTTGCTGATTTTTTGTGATAGTTTCTGTGTGATTGGGGTTTTGTTCATGGAGTCATTGCCTACACCAATGTCTTCAAGAGGTCTATCTTTCCAGCAGATTTAAAGTTTTTGTTTTAATATTTAGATCCTTGATTCATTTCAATACCAGTTTAGTGCAAAGTGAAAGATATGGGTCTGATTTTAAATCTTCAGCATGTATAAAGCCACTTTTTTCCAGTACCATTTATGAAAGAGGCTATCTCTCTTCCAGTGAAGATGTTTGATTCCTTTGTCAAAGATAAGGTGGCTAAGTATATCTGGAGTTGTTTCTGCATCTTCTAATCCATTCCACTGAACCTTGGGTCTGTTCTTTTGCCAGTACCATTTCTTTTTATCACAGTAGCTTTGTAGCATAATTTGAAGGCAAGGATTGTGATGCTCCCTCCCTTGCACTTGTTGCCCAGAATTTCCTTTGTTGTTCTAGGTCTCTTCAGGTTCAATATGAATTTTATAATTATTTTCCCTAATTCTGTGAGATATGCTATTGGTATTTTGATCAAGATTGCATTAAATCTGTATAACAATTTTGGACATTTTCACTACATTAGTTCTTCTTATCCAAGAGCAAGGGATGTCTTTCCATTTTTTGATATTCTCTTTAATCTGCTTTTATAGAGTATGGTCATTTTCAATGTAGAGATCTTTTACTTCTTTCATTAGATCGATCCCTGGGTATTTCATTTTTGGGGGCTACTATTGCAAAAAGCATTTCCCTAATTTCTCCTCAGTGAGTTTGTTACTCATGTAAAGTAATGCTATTGATTTTTGAGTGTTGACTTTGTATCCAGCTACACTGCTTTTTCTGCATCTGTTGAGATGATCATATGGTTTTTGTCCTTGGCTCTATTGATTTGCATATATTAAAACATTTCTGCATCCCTGGAATGAATCCTAGTTGATCGTGCTGTGTGATCTTCTTGATTATTAACTGAATTCTGTTTGCCAGTATCTTATTGAGGATTTTTTCATCTATATTCATTAGAGTGATTGGCCTGTCATTCTCTTTCTTAGTTGGGTCCTTCTCTGGTTTTGGCATCAGAGTAATGCTTGCTCCCAGGAATGAATTTGGAAGTATTGCTTCCCTTTCAATTTCAATAAAGAGTTTGAGAAGTAACTGTATTAGGTCTTCTCTAAATTTCTTGTAGAATTGAGCAGTGAATCAATCAAGGCATGAGATTTTCTTTGTTGGTAAGCTTTTAATTACTTTTTCCATTTCATTGACTGACATTGGGTTTTTAATCTTCTTGATTCAGTTTTGGCAATTCAAATGTATGTAGGAATCTGTCCATTTCTTTTGCATTTTCCATCTTATTAGAATACAAGTTCTCAAAATAAGTTTAGATGATCATTTGATTTTCTTCAGGATCCATTGTGATTTCACCCTTTTCTTTCTTAATTTCTTGTAATTGAGTCTTTTCTTTCCCTTTTTTCATTAAGTTGGCTAAGGGTTTGTCAATTTTATTTAATCTTTCAAAGAACTAGCTCTTCAATTCATTGATTCTTTGTATTGTTTTTTTAGTCTCCATTGCATTAATTTGTGCTCTGATCTTTACAATTTCTTCCCACATACAAAATTTGGGCTTGGCCTGCTTTTCTTTTCCTAGAAGTTGGAGGGTCAACTTTAAATTGTTTATTTGAGCTCACTCTGTTTTCCTGATATGGCTATTTACTGCTATAAATTTTTCTCATAGGACTGCTTTCATTGTGTTCCATAAGTTGTGATATGTTGTATCAGTGTTATCATTTAATTGTAGGAACTGTCTAATTTCTTCTTTAATTTCATCTTTGACTCACTTGTTGTTCAGGAGGTTGCTGTTTAATTTTTGTGGTTTCTTTTGCCATGGATTTCCAATTTCATTGCACTATGGTCTGATAATATGCCTGGGATAATTTCAATTCCTTTGCATTTACTTAAACATATTCTATGAGCTAATATATGGTCTGTTCTGCAGACTGTCCTGTGTGCAGCTGAGAAGAATGTGTATTCTGATGTTGTAGGGTAGAACACTGTGTAGACATCTATGAAATCCATTTGTCAAAAGTTTGGTTCATTTCTGATATTTCATTCTTGACTTTTTTGTCTAATGGATCTCTCTATTTGTGATAGTGGGGTATTGCTATTCCCCAACACATTTGTATTAGTGTTTATCTGATTTTTCATGTCCATTAATATTTTATATAGTTGGGTGCATTGGTATTTGGTGCATATATATTTATGACTGTTATCTCTTCCTCTTGAATTGTTCCTTTACAAGGAGATAGTGACCTTCTTTGTCTCTGTTAGTCAGTCTTGGCTTGAAATCCACTTTGTTTACAAAGAGAACAGCTATCTCTGCTTTTTTGGGGTTCCTGTCACATGGAGTATTGTTTTCCATTCTTTGACTTTCAGTCTATGAATTTCTTTTTGAATTAAATGTGTTTCTTGTATGCAGCATATTGTTGGATCTTGCTTCTTGATCCATTATGCCAGTCTGTTTCTTTTGATTGGTGAATTTAGACCATCAACATTGATGGATATAACTGATATGTATTGACTTATCCTTGTCATGTTATTTCCCTTTTGTTGGCTTCCTTTTTTCTCCTCTCTGTTTAATTGTTTGCCTTGCCTGGTGAATTCTTTCTGTTGGGGTTCATGGAGTTGTAGTCTGTTGTAAAATATCCTTCAGAACATTTTGGAGTGCTGGTTTGGTGTTCATGAATTTCCTCAGATGTTATTTTTCATGGAAGTATCTTATTTCTCCATCACTTTTAAAGATATTTTTGTGGGGTACATCCATCTGGGTTACAGGTTGTTTTCTTTCAGGGCTTGAAATACTTCACTCCAAGCTATCCTTGATTTGAGGGTTTGTGTTGAGAAATCAGCAGTGATTATGATAGGCTGTCCTTTATAAGTGATTTGCTTCTTTTCTCTAATGGCTTTTAATATTCTACTCTTGTGTTGAATTTCTGGAATCCTGACTATGATATGTCTTACTCTAGATGTATTTTATCATGGCTAGTTGGAGTTTTATATGCCTCAATTATCTGTATATCAAAATTATTTTTCCCTGCCATGGTAGTTTTCTGCCATGATGTCTGTAAACAGGTTTTTAAAAATCATTTGTGCTATCTCCTGCTTTTTTTCCCTTTACTCCAGTCAGTCTTACATTGTTCTTCTTTACACCATCTAGCAATTGCTGAACTGATTTCTTGTGGTCCCTTGCTATTTTTAAGAAATCTTTCTTTTTATGATTGCTAATCACAAGTCTGTCTTCTATATCTGAGCTTCTGTCCTCAAATTGGCTCATTCTGCTGTGAATACTTTCAATGAAATTTTTAGTCTCCTGGATATCTGTGTGAATCAGTTTTTTGGATTCCATTTCTTTCCTGTGTTGAGCATTTGTGGTTTCCGTCATTTTCCAAAGCTCCTCTATTTTTTTAAAATCTGTATCTTCTCTAGAGTCATTAAGTGTGTTTTTCATTGTGGTCACCATCTTGGTAGTTATCTGAGAAATTATTTCTGATTTCTTTAAGGTCTTATTCATTTGCTTTGTTGTTACCACTTCAGAGAGACCAGATGGGTGGCTTTCAGATTGTCCCACCTCATTACCCCCCAGAATTTGCCTTTTGTGAACTGAATTTCTGGAGTTGCATCTTGTTTGAGTATCTTCTCATTTTCTATATATTTTTTAGCTTAATTCCTGGGTTGATGCTGGTAGATTGTGTATGGTGAGTTGCTTTACTGCTAGTATTTGGAACATTTAGGAAATGATTACTTCCCAAAGGTATCTTCAAAGTGTAGCTGGTTTTTGGGTTTTGAGTCTGTTGCAAGAGCCTACCTTTTAAATTTGTTGGGGATGAGAAGTTGCTGCCTGCTTGGCTCAGTCCCCAGTTCCTTGGCACTGGCCCACTTTGGCTAACATGGTACAATCAGCAATAACAATAGCATCAAACACAGCCTAGAAAATGCAAACTGAGGTTTGTCACCTTTCACTATATGAACTAGATTTGTGGTTATATAACAAAATCTAAAACAAACCAGAAAGTTGTATGCTGTAAGTAAGCCCTCAGGGAAGAAAATTTAAAATGAGTTGATGAAAAAATAGAGAAACAGAGAAAGAGGAAGAGATTAGAAGCAAGGCGGGAGGACAAAGGAAGATTATACAAACTTTGGAAGACTGGTGCAGAAGACAGGAAGGAAAAACAGAAAGAAGAAATAAAAGGAACAGAACAGAACAACAACCACAAAAAACTAGAAACCGTGTTCACACTCATATAAAAACAAGAATAAGCAATGAAGAAAAACAGAAGAAAAAAAACCACAAAGACAAGAGAAGGAGAGCTAAAAGGTTCACTTCAAAGTGTGTCACTGTTGTCACTGGTGGAAAATGTGGGTAGAGTCCAGATCGATGTTGATTTATCCCAGAAAGCCTGAACCTTTATTTCTCCTGAAGTTCAAGCTGGTTTCCCATTGTGAGACTGGAACCAGACTAGTTCAACCTGCAGCAGTCGGTGCACATTCTATGGCCAACTAGTTGGGGGCCACTAGTTGGAGTCAGCAATTGTTTTGAGTTGCAAACGCAGTTGACTCCTCTCCAAAATGGCTCCCAACCAATCACCTTCTTCCTTGGGCTATCTGAACCCACTGACTCACCAGCGACTGTAATCCTCCATGTTTACTGCTCCCTTTCACTGGTGCATCTCTGTGGAGGCCTCTGGGGTGGTCAGCAGTCATTGTGCATCTGCAGGTTTGAGCTACTCCCTCTCACACAGTGATTCAGGCTCAGGGAGAAGGTGTCACCTATCACCTCCTCCTTCTTCTTCTTCTTCATTAAAGTTTCTCTTTATGCTTTCCTCGTGGCTTCAATTCTCACTTCAGATCCTTCCTGGGCCCAGGGGAACCAATCTTCTCCTTCTGTTCTTTGTGTTGCTATATTCCAATATCTGGATACCAGATCTCAGAGAGGCTCTTTGCTGCTCACCACTCCACAATCTTCCTGGAAGTCATAATATGTAGTCTTATGAATCTGGCTACTTTCATATAAAATGTTTTGCAGATTCATTTATGTTGTAATATAGATTAGTGGTTTGTTCTCTTTATTATTGCTTAATAGTCTTGCATTATGAAGATAAGTCACATTTTGTTTATCTGCTTACCACTTGATAAGCAATTAAATTATTTCAAGGATTTTGTTATTATGAGTAATGCTACTATGGGCAGGCATGCACTTATCTTGGTTTTTGTTTCCCTTGAGTAAAATCTCTGGAGAATAGCTCATGGATTACGTGGATGACTCATGGAAGGAAGGTGTCTGGGGTGACTGATGGAGGGAGGTCATTGAGATGATGGCTGGAGTAAAGTAGGCAACATAGGTGGGGTAAAGTCTGGGACAGAGGAGGGGTCCATCACATGAGCAAGTGGAAAGTTTGGAAGAAAAAACCACATCTTCCACTGAGGGAGTTAGGATAAGAAAAAGCTGGTACAGGCTGAACTCTGTGGACAATCACAGGTACCAAGGTATGGCAGGGAGCTGATAGGACTTCCATGTAGGCTTCTCAAGGCCAAACAGCTAACAAAATACAGAGGTGGATTTGAACCCAGGCAGTCTGAACCCAGAGTCCAGATGTGAGGATTTTGTACTACAGACTACACATCACCTTAGAAAGCCATGGTCTCTTTCTGCAGGAGTAAATGCAAACCCAACCAAAGACAAATAAAAAGTAGATCTCTGGTTAAGTAAATTCAGGTGCACCAGGGAGCAGCAGTGTATAACTGAATGAAACCTGGGTGAGGATAGTCATGGGACTTTAACCATTGCACTGCAGGGCAATAAGGCTGGTTCAGGAAAAATGAATTGTCTTTCTGCTGTCATTAGTCATCAAAACAAAGATGGGACTGCAAAAGGTGAAAAGAGAAATGAAACTAATATTTCTTGAGGGCCTAATATGTGCCACCACTGTGCTCAGGGCTCTCTGTACAAAGACATTAGCTCCTGTCTCTTCAAGTCATCCATTTATAGATGAGGAACATGAGATTTGAGAAGAAAAGTAACTTGCCTGAGGATCTTCAGCTGGGAAGACAGTGAACCAGAATCCCAAGTGGCTGAGTCTTACATTTTTCCTTTTTGTCTGAAGAATAAAATCAGCTGGGTATGGTGGTGCACACCTGTAATCCTGACACTTGGAGACTGAGGTAGGAGCAATTTCAAGCCCATTCTGGACTACATAGTAAGTTCAAGGCCAGCCTGAACTACATAGTAAGACCCTGTCTCAAAAAAACAAAACAAAACAAAAAGCAAATAAACAAAAAAGGAATAAATAAATAGTAAAAGCAGAGGTCTGAGCTACTGAAAGAAGGTTCTGGTCTACCTTCAAATACAGCCTCTGTGAGGTGCTTTCTCCCACATTCACTGCTCGGTCCTCTCTCAGGGAGGGCAGGGAATCAAAGAAACCAATTTGATAGACAAAAAGTCATTTTCAGAAGTTTTAAAAATTAGAACTCAAGTTCTAATTTTTGTATTTCTCAAACATCATAAAGCCAATGTATGGCTCTAGACAGTGCTTCCTCAAATCCTTTTTTTTTTTTTCTTTTGTGATACTGGGATTGGAATCCAGGGCAATCACGCTGAGCCACATACTCAATCCTTTTTAATTTCATTTTTAATCTCGAAACAAGTTCTTGCTAAGTTGCTGCATTGCCTAGGTTGGGCTCAAACTTAGTATTTTCTTACTTTAGCCTCACAGAGTGCTAGGATTACAGGCATTCACCACCACATGTGGCTGTAAATCCTTTCCAGTCTCATCTATTTCCCTCACAGTCTGCCCTGCCCTTTCCTACTAACTCCTGAAAGAAATCTTTCCCCTAAACTCCTTTCCCAGTGAAACTGCATGATAGATCTAAGAGATAGATCCCAGGTTCTTGTGTATGGTGAGCAAAGAATTACTTGTATGCATTCAATGGTAAAAGAAGAAATGACTACATTTATTGAAGATGTGCTCAGGGTAGGTCTGAGATGGGCGATTAGGGCTGGGGTAGTAGGTATGATTTGTTCATTACAAAATCCCAGGACACATACAAAGAACAGTTCAGTGGATGATATAAGAAGGAAAGTCCACGTTTTTGCCACTGTATTCTCTTTTGCATGGTGGCCCACCATCATACTTCTTTTCCTACTTTTACTTGACCCAAATTCACTCTGCAGAGCCTGTTTCTCTCCCTACCACTAATAAAACTTTGCTACTGTTTGTGTTTGTCTTGACCAACTCTTTGCTCAGGACAGAAAAAACTAGAAACCACCCCCAAAAGAAGACTCTAGTACCCCCAAAATCTGGTAATGTATTTGATGAGACAGGCAGGAGGGCAGGTACAGCCCTTTGGGCACTTTTTTTCTCTCTCTTCAAAATGGCATGAACGTTTTTTTCTTCTTTCCCTGTCTTTCTCCCCCAGGCTAGGGAGCCCAGACACTTTTCTTGTGACACCAGGAGCAGCTTCCTAGTGCATCTCTCCACGTGGCGTAGGGGAGGGGGAGTGAATGGCCTCTGTGTTATTTTTTTTTCCCCCTCAGCTGGTAAGGGACCTACACGTCCACTTGAAGTTTATCTCCCATTTTCTTCTCTTTGCAATTTTTGGTCACTCATTGCAGATACAAGTCAGTAAAGAACAGCTAGATGCACTGTTACTAGCTGCAGAGTAGATCGTTTACTATGTGTGCAACCTAGAGTTTAGTGTAATTTTTGATCCTATGTTTTTGTTCCCCATGATACTTTGCTCAACTTTTTCACTTTTTAGGGAAAATTTGCTATTGGTAACTTGGTAGCCTGCCTGAGTAGTGACCTATTCCAATTTGCTCCATTTTGTGCTCGAAGTTTCATCTGCACCTTTCCCCTAGATGGTTGTTTCTTTCTCAGGGTGCTATCTTAGTCCACATCACCTTCTTGTCTCCTCACATGACTGGCTGCCATCTTGTCTTGTTGTGTGACTAGACCCATCTTGGATCAGCCTCGTGGATTCTACTATGTTTGTTTCCCTTCCTTCTAACAAAATGCAGATACTTTAGAAACGTATACCTGATGGCCTGAGCAGAACAAAAACAACAGCCACTAAAGCTTAACTCAAGTGACTGGGTTGAAGGAGAGCCATCCTCATTCTTAGGATTTTTTTTAAGTTTTTTCTTAAAAAAGAGGTCTTCATCTGCCTTAAAGTGCCAAAGGCTTTACTATTGGGGTAAATGTAAGAGGTATTATTTCCCTAGTGGCTCCCCCCTGCTTAAGCAGAGCCTTCAAGTGGTTCAGTGCAGCCAAGACCATCCTGGTGGAGAGGGACTTGGCCCTGATCTCATGGGAGTTTTAAAGGAGTAGGTGGAGCCATCAAGTGGCTCAATACTCCGTTCCCTAGGGAATGGGTCCCCATACAGAGACAAAAAAGCCCTCAGTATGGCTTTCTTCTATGCTTCTATGAAAGTTGCTGGCATCATCTTTACTCTGGATGAGACATTTATCTAGTGAATACTCAAATCTCACAGGGGATGATTTATGGGCTCAAATTGGGTCTCTGCCTGGGACTCCATTTTAAAAGGCCCAAGACTTAGTGATCTCTCTTTCTATAGGCCCCAAGACAACCCATGGGAAATCTCATGAACCACACTCAGGAGATTCTACCAAATGACCATTTGATTCTTACGGAAGATTAGCCCCTCCCACGGTTCCAAAATGAGGACCCCAGATGTACAATGGAACCTAGTGAGGCCCAGGAACCAGCTCAGGGAGCACTACCCAACAGACTGCTAAGAACCCAGTTTGTTTTGGTAGATCTACTCCTAGAAGGCTGAAGGGGAACTTGATCACCTCCCAAAGTTGTCTGCATAGTTCTATAAGGAGCAAAACCTCAACTCCAAGGCACTGGGTACAGGGCGGGGGTTGGAATCACAGTGTGACTGTGTATGAATGAGACAGACAGCAGAAAGTTTCTGACATGACCAAAGGGCCAAACAGAGTGTTGAGTTCAGATCCACAGTTCTGTGGTGACCTCATATGGCTTAAGGCAGCATCACTCTTCCACAGGAACCTGATCTAGGCCAGAGGTGTTAACGGAGCCTGCCAATGCTAAGATGTGCCTGAAATATCTCTGAGAGGCGAGTGGCAGGAGAAGGACAAAGCTAGTGTGCATGCCTTCCAATTGCATCTCCCCCTTTCTCCCCACTGTCGCTTGTGCGTGCATGCCACATACAAATGAGTGGGAAACAGAACAAATCCAAACCCTTGAACTGTATGTTAAAGAATTTTAAAAAGGGATATTCAGATAATTATGCTGTTAAACTGACTCCCATACAACTTAGCACATTCAAGAAATTGGCCATTGTTTGAGACGGGTTGGTCCTCCAAAGGCTCACTTGATAAGGAACTAGTTAGCTGAGTGTTCAGGATTATTGTAGAGGATCCAGGTGACCACAGCCAATTTGCTTACACTGACTGTTAACAAAACTTGGTCCTATCCTGGCCAAGCTTGAAAGCTTGGTTTGAGAACTGCAGAGTGATGATGGTTAGGGTAATGGACACCTCCAAATGTCATCCGGAATCAAACACACTGATTTTGTCTGGGGAGTCAGAAGAGACCCCACCTCCACACCCCCAACTGTATCTACCACTGCAGCCACTATCTGTGGCCTCCACTGCAGAGGCTCTACCAGAACTGGTCAGACCCCCAAAGGTTGCCTCTTCCCTAGTGTCATCTGAGGCTTCCCCAGAGACCCCTCCAACAACAACATCTCCTAAGCTACTCATTCTGACTCTTCACTTGCCCGTGGGCACCCATCAAGAGGACCTATCCTGACTCTCTGGCCCTGTCCAGACACCATGCAGATGCCACTTCAAGAGACTCAAGGATATCTTTACTATAATCAGCAAGGGCAGATCCAGGCTGATGAATGAGTGTTACTGTATTGACCCTTCACTCCACTGATCACTTAAATTGGAAGAATCACACACTTTCATATACAGAGAAACTCCAGGCAATAATTGACGTGATGTAGTCCATTATCCATACCCACTGACTCACATGGACTGATTGCTTGCAGCTTCTCCTGATCCTATTCAACACTAAAGAGTGCCACCATATCACCCAAGCAGTACCAAAGTAGTTAGAGGATACATACCCCAGCCAGACCACTAGAAGTCCAGGCATATGCCTGAGGTCATTTCCTGGGGAAGGACCCCCATGAGGACCGAAACACACAATGTGACCTTATTGGAAGACAACAGGAAGGCCTTCTGAATGGCATAAAAGCCAGAGGAAAAGGGACCATGAATATGAACCAAATGTGGGAAGTACTCCAGGAGTTGGAAGAAAGTTCAAGCCAACTCTATGAGAGGCTGTGTGAAGCATTCCATCTGTATACCTTTTTGACCCAGACACAGTAGAAAACCAATAGCTAGTGAATGTGTCATTCGTAAGCCAAGCTCAGGGAGATATCTGATGCAAACTGTAGAAACTAGAGGCTTTCACCAGGATGAATGCCAGCCAACTGTTAGAGGTCACAACAAAGGTGTTTGTCAGTGAAGACCAGGAGGTCCCAGTGGGCAAATGATTGCAAGATGAAGAAAAGGCAGACTTGCTGGCAGCCATCCTGGCAAAGCCATCAGGACACCCTTGCAAGGACACATCCAGGGAGAAGAGGCAAGGTCAGTGGGAAGCTGACAGAAGGGACCACTCTACTTGGGAACAAAGCTAGACTGGAACCAATACACCCACTGTTGCAGGTATGGGCACTGGAAAGATGAATATCCCTACCGGATACATAAATCTCCTCCTCCCCCAAATAAGAGAACAGAAGTCAGGTAGTCCAGGGCCAATACAAGCTAGCTCAGGGGCCATGTGGGGCATCACAGAATGATTTTGTAGGGCTGGCCACATGGAGGAATATGAAGAGAACTAGGACAGATTAGGTTCTATTTTGTTAGGTCCCCAGGAGCCTATGTTCCAACTGAATGAGGGGGGAGTTGACTTCATGGTAGATACTGGGGCAGAGTACTCTGTGGTGACTCAGCCTGTGGACACCCTTTTGCAGACAAGCCACCATTGTGGGGCCCACCAGCAACTGAACATCCCACCCTTTCATGTTGTCTTGAAGATGCAATTTAGGTGTCCACAAAGCTTCTCCTGATCCTATTCAACACTAAAGAGTGCCACCATATCACCCAAGCAGTACCAAAATAGTTAGAGGATACATACCCCAGCCAGACCACTAGAAGTCCACTCATGAATTCTTCTACCTCCCCAACTTCCCCATGGCTCTAATGGACTAGAACCTGTTGGGAAAGCTGTAGACCCATATAACTTTCAACTCCCATGGACAAGCTGCTCTAACAGATGAAAGCCAGGAACAAAGAGTATGACTCTCATGATTTCCCAAGGGAAAGAATGATACCTCTATAATCTCACAGAGAAGCCCCACAGGGTCCTCAGCTATCCTTCAGAGTACCAGAGGAGTGAATCAAAGACAACCCACCAGTACTGACCCAGAACATACATTCAGTAGTTGTAGAACTAAAGCCAGGGCCAGGACCCATCCACTAAAAACAATATTTCATCCCTCATAAGGCACAGATGGAGATACAAAAACACCTGGAGTGGCTTCTAAAATACAGGCTCTTCCAGCCTTGTAGGACATCTAGGAATACCCTGTCTTGCTAGCCCAGAAGCTGGGCACCAGTGACTATTGGCCAGTTCAAAACCTGTGCACAATAAACCAGGCCACTATCACCTTGCTCCCAGTTGTCCTGAACCCTTACACTTTCTTGGTCCTTATCCCTGCTGAAGCTGTCTTCCTCACATGTCCAAACCTCAGGGATGCTTTCTTCTGCATCTTCTTGGCTCTCCAGAGTCAACTGATCTTCATCTCCCAGTAGGAGAATCCTGAAAATAGTGGCAAAGGCCAATTGACTTGAACCAGATTGCCTCAGGTGCACAAAAAATCCCCAACTATCTTTGACACAGCATCAGCCTTTGACCTAAGAGCATTCCCAGCAGATCAATATGGTTGTGTCTTTCTTCAGTATATAGATGATTTGCTGCTGGCTGGAAGGTCTTGAGAGTATTGCATGGAAGAAACTCTGCAGCTCCTTACCCTTCTATGGGAAACCACCTATAAAGTCTCAAGGGAAAAAGCCAAAATCTGTCAAAAGAAAGTCAATTACCTTGACTTTCACCTCTGCCAGGAACAGCACCAACTTGGCCCAGAGAGAAAGCAGGCCGTTTTGTTTGATACTTGTCCCATCACCCCAGTGCCAGGTTCAGGAGTTTCTCAGGGATGCAAGATTCTGTAGGATCTGAATACCTCACTTCTTGGTCTTGGCAAAACCCCTGTATGAGACCACAAAGTGGGGAGAACAGAAACCTGAAGCAAGTACATCAAAAAACCCTTGAAGAGTTCAAAAAGGCCCTCACCAATGCATCAGACTTGAAACTTCCAGACATGACTAAGCCTCTCTTTCTCTATGTCCATGAGAGAACTGATATAGTAGTGGGAGTTTTAACTCAGATGTTGGAGTCATGGTATCAACTGATGGTATGCCTCTCCACGCAACTTGACACTGTCTCACAGGGCTGGCCACCCTATTTGTAAGCACTTGCAGCTACAGTTTTCTTCATGCCTGATGCTGACAGACTGACAAGTACCATACTCAGTACTAACATTAATGGAGGTAATAGTGAGGTAATAATGGCTAACCAATGTCTGAATGGTCAGATATTGGGAGATGTTATATAAGAACCCATGCATTCACCTAGAAGTAGTTTGGACCCTGAACCGGGCAACCCTATTGCCTATCAGGTCAGGCCAATCAGATCGTGACTCCACTGAGGTCATGGATGAGATGTTCTCCAACCAACTGAACTTAGAGACCAGCTCCTTAAGGACCCTGATGCTGAATATTTTATTTACTGTAGCATTTTGTAAAAGAAGAATGCCTCATGGGGTATTCCATGGTGACCCTGAATTCTATCATTGATGACAAACCCCTGCCAAAGGGGACCTTGGCACAGAAAACTGGGCTCATCATAATAACCTGAGCCCTGCAATTGGCAGCAAGAATATGTGTTAATATATCCACAGACTCTAAGTATGCCTTAACCACCCTCCACATACATGGAGCTTTATATAAAGAGAAAGATCTAATAAACTCAGAAGAAAAAGACATAAATTATGATAAAGAAATCCTCAAACTCTTAGACGCTGTGTGGGTCCCTAAAAGAATGACAGTCATGCATTGTCATGGACATCAAAGAAGAGACACCACAGCTGCATGGGGAAACTGTGAGCCAGACCAACAGGCAAAGCTTGTGGCCTCCAAAAGAACAGTGCAATCAGTGGTTTTAATGCCACACTGTTCCCTAGTTCACTGGCAGAATGGACTAGGGCTCTCACGACATCAGAGTACCTAGTTTAGGACTGAAAACGAAAACTACCTCCCAGGTGGATAGTAGAAATTTAAAAATGGATGGGTAGCAAACCCTGAGGTCCTGGCTCCAGTTTTTGTTAAAAAGTTTCATCAGGACAACCATATGAGCTGGACAACTTTCGAGACTGCTGGGGATTAGCATTTCTACATTCCCTGGTTTTTCAGCATAGCACAACTATGTACTAAAGGGCAATATGAAACATGTGCCCATGATAACCTACACCAAGGACCCAAGGCCAACCCTGGGGTACAGAGTGACAGGGGACCCCATTTTGAAAATGTGGTTGTGAATTTCACTGAGATTCCCCAAGTCCGTGGCTACAAGTATTTGTTAGTCTTTGTGTCATCTTCTCAGGCTGAGTAGAGACCCTCCCCACTCAAATAGAAAAGTCATCTGAGGTGGCCTGATACCTTTTAAAAGAAATCATTCTCTATTTTGGAATTTGCATTACCCTAAGACCAGACATTGGGCAGGAATTTCTTATGGAGGTGGTACAGTTGGTGGCCAAAGGACTGAAGAATACCTGGAAGCTACATAAGGCTTACTGTCCCCTGTCCCCAGAGCCCAGGAAATGTAGAATGAATGAACCAAACTCTATAAAGTTGAGCAAATTGTGTTAGGAAACACACTTGCATTGGGACCAATAGCCTTGCTGAAGACTTAGTCTAGTTCCACTAGACAGACAGTGTTTTCCTCTTATGAAATTTTCTATGGACAGACTCCTCCTCTTACTAAGGGCATAAGGACAGACATCTCACCTTGAGGCAGCAGATGGTAAGCATTAGGCTCAATCTTAACCACTCTACATTAATGGGTTACGAAACAATTACCCATGAATCTGATCACAGATACTTACTCTTTTAATCCAGGGGATGCTGAATGAGTAAAAGAATGGAATGTCCAGCCTCTAAAACCCCTTTGGAGGAACCCATTCACATTTATCCTGTCCACTCCCACTGCAGTAAAGGTGGCTGAGAGAGTCCCCTGGATTCACCACAGGAGAGAGAAGCCTGTGTCTGATACTGGAAATACATCCCAGATCCATCAGTGTCAAGTAAGCTGATGATCCAGAAGAAGGTGGCCATGACCTCAGAGGCACCATTGGAGACAACAGCCACATTCTAGTCAGACCAGAAGCTGACTAATCTATGCATAGAAGAAGCCTGAGGACACCATCAACTGGCGACATAAACAAAACAAACTGAACCCCTTTTTGTGGTTGGCCCATCTGGTATGCGCTACCTCCCTTATTCTTAACTGGACTTGGGTCCCCAGCCCTGATTTTTGCCATAGCCCTTGCCAAGACTTCCCAGGCCAACTGGAAATGTGGCAAAAGGCACCTGCTAGTGCACATCTTTCTTTTGTGGGTAGGGTGTTTTGTTGGTACTGTGTGTTTTCACTAGGAGCCCCACGGGTAAACCTGAGCTTTCATCATGACATCCATGTATTCACAAAACCAGGGCAGGCCAGGGAGTTACTTGGACTTTACTACATCCATTTCTCATGCCAAGGGAAGGTTCAGTGAACAGCACACATAATAAAACAACCTATTTTACCTGCCAGCAGGTAAGTCAATACATTTATTTTGACCCACAATACTCCCCTAGTGAAGAATGGTTAGAAGTCTGACACTCCAAGGAAGAGGGGGGAGCTGAGATTACTAATCCCAACTTGCCAGTGTCAGTACCCCTTAATGTATGCACCCAGTCAATTTACAGTGAGCCATGTGGGTGTCTGTAATGGGAATGGAAATACACGTTTAATGATAAGTATATGTGTAAGGAATCTTCAGTTCTGTCTGAATGTGCTGCTGAAGGCTGGTTTTATTTCGCTTATTAGAGTTACATTTCTTGGACAGCTAATCATTGTCCTAGAAGGACAAGGATAAAACAGCATTCCACCAAAAGGACTTGGCCAACCCTGACTGTAATTCAGGAATCTGCAACCCCATTAATTTTACTATCCTTAACTTGGAAGATCCCAAATAGAAAAAGAGCCACATAGTTGGTGTACTCATCCATGGGAGAAGCACAGATCCTGGAGCCCTACTGTAAAATACTGTAAAAGGTCACTTCCAACCAGGTAGCCACATCTTGTCAGGTCTTCCACTCTTTTTATGAGGAAATAAAAAGTAGCCCAACTCCCATCTCAACTATTACATGATATCTGTTTCTAACCCTAGCAAAAACTATCGCTCAGATTCTAAAGATCTCTTTTTGCTAGGTATGCATGAGAATCAACATGAGAGATCAATAGAGAATTAGATCCCTGCAAACCTGATCATAGAACCAGGTATCCTAAACCTACTACTGGAGTTTGACTCCTCAAAATCTCAATTATTGAGAAAAACTGCCTTGCCCAGGGGAAAAAATGTTCAGCACCTCTGTTGGAAGGCTAGCATACCTAGGCCAAAGGCAGGGTTCCCCAGATCACCTTGACCCAGATCTTCACCTTGTCTAACTTCTCTCATCTCCCAGAAGCTTGGGACAATGTTGGTGCAGCCATCAAATGGCAGGCTGAGGTGGACTATACTAGCAACATGAAAGGACAGCCTACATGGTACTTTCCCCAGGATAGTCAGGGTCATGTGTGCTTACAACACTTTGTCAACTTTCTTCCTGCTCCACTCACCAGAGGGAAACATTTGGAAGTCCAAGTATATGGGGACAGAGAGACTCAAAAAACAACAACAGCAGCATGCCATGCAAATTGGCAATTGGAAAGATGATGAATGAACTCCTAAGCGTATAGTCCAATATTATGGCCCTGCCACCTGGGCAGAGGATGGGTCTTGGGGCTAACACACACCCATTTACACGCTAAACTGCATCAGACTGCAAGCAGTTGTAGAAATTATAATGAATGAAACTGCCAAAGCTCTTAATTTACTAGCCAAGCAGCAAACCAAAATGTGCAATACTATCTATCTTAATCACCTGGCCTTAGGTTAGTTGCTTACTTGCAAGGGAAGAATCTGTGAAAAGTTTAACCTGAGCAAATACTGCTGACAGATAAATGATGAGGGAAAAGTCATAGAGAAGATCACAGATTAAATGAGAAAGATTGTCTATGTCCCAGTCCAGATCTGGAAATGATGGAACACTGGGAAGTTGTTTAAAAGATGATTTTCAACTCTCAGGGGATTCAAAACCCTCATAGGTATTATACTTTTAATTTTAAAAACTTGTCTAATCCTACCCTGCCTAGCCCCTCTAGTTATTCAGCCTGTCTCCAGCCTCACTGGGGCTAGGGTTTAAAAAAAGTGGCCACACACACAGCGATGTTATAAAAATATAAACCCTTAAACCTGGGTGTGATGGTGCATCCCTATAATTCAGCACTCTGGAGGCTGAAGAAGAAGGATTTCTATGAGTTTGAGGCCAGCCTGGGTGACAAAGTAAATTTAAGATCAGCCTGAACTGCATAGTGAAACTTTATATATATATATATATATATATATATATATATATATATACATAGAGAGAGAGAGAGAGAGAGAGAGAGAGAGTGAGAGACAGCACCATCTTGCTTATACTATATTAAATCAAGATGGTGCTCTTTGACTCTAAAAAAGAAATAATGTGTCTGAGCATCAAAGGGAAGAATGTAATAGGGTCACAAAAGAATGTGATAAGGACCTTCTCAGAACAAAAGAAGGTGACATGGCACAATCAGTTTCTATGTACACATGTGTAGTTCTGACACAGCTGTGCAACACGAACTGTACCCAATCAGGCTGTAGCATGCTACCATGTTACCACATAAGGGAGATTAAAAAAAAAAACCCAAAACTATAAAAGGTAAAATCCCTACTATGCTCAGTGTTCAATCTTTGGGTGTGAATCTGCTAAGCCAGTGCTAGCACAAATAAAACTGCTTCCTAGAAAAAGCCTCAATGTCCATTCTCTCTGTGTTAGACTCTTACAACAGCAGCCGATGCCACAAGGAGTGTCTTGTTTCTTAGACTAAGAAACTGAGGCCTAGAGTGGGGGACCTACTCATAGTCATGCATCCTGTTTTTAGGAAAATCGTCACCAAACTCCACCTTGAACTTCTACAACTGTACCTTGAATTTGTGGAGCTAACACCATATAATTTGCTGCTTCATTTTAGTCTGCATTGTGTTATTCTTGCTCTGTTCTCTGTCTGTTTTGTGTTCAATTGGAGTAGCTTTGCTTAGCCTTGGGTTTCTGGTATAATTAGTCCACCATTAGTCTCACTTAATTATGTGGCTGTTGCCTTTCAACTCTCAGGTTCATGTGTGGTATCATTTATTTTGAGCTTCTCCCTATCCTTTTTTTTTTTTTTTTTTTTTTTTTTTTTTTTTTTTTTTTTTTTTTTTTTTTTTTTTTTTTTTTTTTTTTTTTTTTTTTTTTTTTTTTTTTTTTTTTTTTTTTTTTTTTTTTTTTTTTTTTTTTTTAAGGAAATGGAGCTCAAGAATCTAAGCAAATAAAAGCATTCTCATTTGTATTACTGTTCCATCCCCTAATGGACTGGGAGCACTTCAAAGACAAGAAAAATTCAGATTTTGTTTGCAGTCTCCCCCACCCCAAACAAATAGGGAGTACTTACAGGTGTTCCACAAACATTTATTTCACTAATACTTTGAATTTACCTGGGGTAGAGGAGAGGGCAAACATGTAATGACTACTGATTCCTAGGCAGAGCTTCACAAATATTTCAGTTCATCCTTATAAGAAATAAGGTGTAAGTTTCCTGATTTACTTGGAAATTTTCTGGTTTTAGCACTAAAAATCTTGTATCCCAGAAAAACTCTGACTGTTCACCCTGCATTTAGACATAAATTCACTAAGTTGCAAAAAGACTAATGCCCTTCTTCAATTTGTCTTTACAGATTCAAATCCAAGTCCGTCTTGAACATGAATTACTAATAAAGCAGATGGAAATATAAACAAAAAACCAAAAAAAAAGAGTCGTCCAGAGCACCCTGGTAAAAGGCATTGGTGCACCCCACCCAGCAAGTGGTCTCTGGGGACAGCTGCAGTGCAAAGCAAAGTTGCTGCAAAACCCCGGAGGAGAGAAGGGGATGGGTTAAAAAGCTGTGGATAGCAGGTATCAAACTGGTTGGAGGATTAATTTTAGGACTGTAGTGCCTCAGGGCAAAGCAGGCAAACTCAAGAGGATTTTTCTCACTCCAATCAGGTTGCCTTGAACTATTTTATTTTATTTATTTATTTATTTATTTATTTATTTATTTTTTGTAGTGCTGGGGATCAAACTCAAGACCTTTATGCCTGCTAGGCAAGCACTCTACCACTGAGCTCAATCCTCAGCCCCTGCCTTAACCTTTCACTGCAGCTCCTGGTGGTCCATCCACCTGCAGATTGTAACACAGACTTGATTCAAGCTGACTGTATCAGCCAACACTAGATTTCCCACTTACAGAGTAACAGATGAGTAACTGGGGCTGATCATTATTCCCTGCTTACTACTCACATGTCAAATATTTATAGAAACAAATATAATGTGAAGTTTACAGCTGATAATAGGGAGGCCATTAACTCCCCCTAGTCATCCTTCTTCCCTCCGGCAGAGAATCGTTCATCCTTGAAGGAGAGCAGCTGAAGTCCTTCCCGCATGGTGAGGACTACATTTCCTTCCTGCAACAAAGAAATTTAGAGGCTCTCTAGAAATCTCTCCTGTGTTCTGTATTTTCTCCTATTTAATTTTTCTGCCACTGAGTTTCTACGTCTCTACAAAGTTGAGAGAGAGAGAGAGAGAGAGAGAGAGAGAGAGAGACTGTGATCTGAAGATCTGAAGATCTGAAACATGCAAATCCCACAACTATCCCTGGAGTTTCTAACACTTGCAAACAGAGAGGCAGCTCACTCCATGGTTTTCCTCAGGCCAGGAATGCTAAGGGCCAAAGGTGTTGGGTCCTGCACAGTTCAGTTGATCCCAGGTCAAGGAGCCTGCTCTGGGAAGCTGGAGTTGGGTACCCAAGGCTGAGCAGCACAGGCCCAGTCCTCAGACTGCCCCTGGGACGTTACGTTATCCACAGTCCAAAGGCACATTTTAGAGAAATGAAGGGAAAAAAGCCATTACAATTTTGGTTGCTGTTGTGATTAAAAATCAATTTTACATCCTCCAAAACACCTAGAATTGTAATAAAATGGAGTAATGAAAGGACATATTAACTGGCTATAAATTCAGAAAAGATATTTCAACAGAATCATAGGGAAAATGAATTCACTATGGCCTACATGGGTAACATCAGAGAATTTGAATTCCTAAACTTGTTTGTGATCTAATATTTATTTTTTCAGTTTCCTTTTTTTGATAATTTTATCAAAACACAACAAATTTTAAATAATACAGCATGACTTAGACATTCCAGAGTTTACTAGCTGAGTAATCCTATTCATCTCAAGCTGTATCGGCCACTGGTTCATCTACAGTTACTTTGACAGATTTTCATAAATCTGATTTATATAATCATGTAATTCAGGATACATTTATATTTTTATTGTAAGTGAAATTAATATTGAGTGAAAGCTTTCAATTATTAATGAGTTGGCTGGGCTCACCTGATTCAGGAAAAATGAACTCTCGCCTCAAATTGCTTTGATTTTCAACTCTTTTAGCAATCAGAACTCTAAAAGTCAATTTATGGACTTGGATTTGAGTTTTCTCCTTTTAATTAGGTATATAAATCCCCCTACCTCACTTTCCATCACAGCTGTGTTTTGGCCCAACCTTCCTTTGTTGAAGTGCACAATATATCATGACTTTGACTAGCAGTGAATCCATCCTTGGAGAATTATAAGGTGGCCATGATCTATCAGAGGTGGTCAGAGATCAATGTTCCAAATACCCTCTAATGTGGATAAAAGAAGCTTAGTTAATAATTTTTTTCATATTATGCTAGATTTTCTTTAAGAAATATTATATAACAGGCTGCCAAAAGAGTTTTTAAGCCTTTTCAATGCTCAAGAGAAAGAGAAAAGAATACTAAAAAGCAGAAAAATGAACAAAAAGTACTAAGAAAAGAAACAGAGGATTATAGAAGATGAAAAGAGGTAGTGTTGATAGTATTCCTTACCTATAGCCCAATTCTGAGTTCTGCCAGTTTCTCTAATCACATGGCTTTATTTTACTTTGTGAAGGCCAGAGGATGATTATTTAAAATTTCAGTTTTTGAAAATAATTCCTTCAAGAAGTCATGTGTCGCTAGAACCACCTACAACTTTCACAAAAGGCCCTTGACCTGCTATGTGAACTTCTGCAAAGCCACCCAGCTAGGCAACTGGATTAGCAGCAAACACACGCAGGAGTGTACATAACTGACAAGCTTTCTTCTGAGAAAATGAGTGGTTTTAGTGCTTATATAAAAGAGAAAGAAAGTCACAGTAAGAACTTTAATCCCTAATCTGTATGTGTCTCCCAGAAAGAAGAGTTGGCCTATCACATGAAGACAGAGTTTTCCCTCCACCCTGCCCTTCTATTAGCCACAATTACATCCTGTCTCGAATGGCCCAAAGCTCTTTCAAGGTCACATTCACAAAACCAAAAGTGGTTCTTGGGAGTTGAGCAGCAGTGACTCAGGTTTAGTGGTACAAAACAGTTAGTCAGGGAACACTGAATGGTCTCCGAAGTTCCATTAAGATTTCAAAGAGAAAGTTCCACGTAAGGCCTATCACTCAGGTTCTCAAGTAAGGATTGAACCACAAAGTGCCTAAATTATTGACCCTTCAAGTCAAGTCATATTGGTTTTAGCTTAGAGAGAGTCCTGGTAACTGATGCCAAGATTCTGGGCTCATAGAGAACTCAGGCCAGTAGCTACGCAGCACACACTGGGTCCCACGGTGAGTTGTGTGGCTCAGCGTAGCCATTGAGTGAAATCCTGGCACTCTGGAGGCTGAGGCAGAAGGATTGTTGTGAGTTTGAGACCAGCCTGGGCTGCAAAGTGAGTTTAAGGTGAGCCTGAACTGCATAGTGAGACCTTGTCTCAAAAAATAGGGCCAGGGATTTAGCTCAGTAACATAGGTGCCTGCCTGACAGCTGCGAGGTTGTGAGTTCAATCCCCGCTACCAAAAAAAAAAAAAAAAGGAAAGAAAGAAAAGAAAAGTCTATTTCGAGGGACAGAGCGGGAGACAGGGGTAGTTGCTGTCATTGAAGACCTACTGTGCCACGCATATACAGTACTCCCAATCTCAGCACAACGTGACTTGCTCTAAACAAAATGGACAAAATAGGGGAGAAATGAGTGGTTTTAAAAATATTACATGCAAAACTTATTACATGATTCTCAACCTGCCTTATAGCTGGGTCCCCAAGGCTTACACAAAGCCTCACATATAGTAGGTGCTCAATAAATTATTTAGAATAAATGCATCTTTTCAACACATTCCTCCTTCAGAAAGACAAAATTCTACACTTTATTATATAATTTTTATATTGTTATACAAATTTTTAAAATGGAAATTCTGGCTGAGGATATAGCTCAATGGTAGACCACTTGCTTAGCATGCACAAGGCCCTGGCTTCAATCCCTAGGACTGCAAAAAAGAGAAAGAAGATACATTTTAAATGATGTTTTTCAAATTACATGTATCCAAACCTTTGACATTCCTTCTGAGGGGCCATAATTTAATTGCTTGAAAATTGTTACCTCAGAAGTGGTCAAATTTGGAGTTTAAAAATGAGAGGAAATCATAAGAAGATAAATATAGAGAGAACTATATACAAAAATATTCAGGACAAGATCATTTTCATAGTCAAAAAGTAGAGACCTTAATGAAAGATGTCCATAATAAATTATATGATACTTATGTAGTAGAATATTCTATATCTACTAAACATCAGGAGTTTAAGGATATTTAATGACATGGCAAAAAATATATGCCATTAAGTGGGAAAGTACAATATAAAACTGCATTATATTCCTACTATTTTTTTTTTTTTTTTTTTTTTTTTGCAGCACCGGAGATCGAACTCACAGCCTCATGCCTGCCACGGCAGGCGCTTAAGCCACTGAGCCAAACTCCCGGCCCTGGTTTTTTGAGGCAGGGTCACACTATATAGCTCAGACCAGCCTTGCGCTCGCATTGTAGCCCAAGCGGGCCTCAAACTCACAACGCTCCACCTACCTCAGCCTCCCAAGTGCTGGGATTAAAGGCGTGCGCCACCACGCCCGGCTTGTATTCCTACTATCGAAATTCATATATATCATATATGCATGCTAGAAGGAACAGACCAAAGTGTTAGTTGTGACTATTTCTGTAGAGTGAAATTATTAGTGATGTTTAACACTTCTTCATTCTTACATATGTATTATTTAGGTAATTTTTAAGATTTGAAGTTTTCTGAAGATAGAATGATAGAAATACAAAATAAGGAGTTGCCTTCTTTCTGGTGCTACAGTATGTCTTAGGCAAATGGCAGAAGTTTTTATATCAAAGAGACTAAACTCTTTTAAAAGATTTTTTTCAAAGGAATTCTCCCCCTAATTTGGTTCATGTACAGCATAACTAACCATGGTTGATTCGACTCAGTCTTTTTGTCTTCATAGTTTTCCACGTTAGCCCAGCGGTAGATGCACTGAAACTTATCTTTACCTTCTGTGGGAAAGGCTTTGACGGTTACTAAGATGCTTTTGTTAAAAATACTATGTATTCACTTAAAAATCATTGTACATTTACTAGGCCCCAGGAAACGTCGTGGCTACTGGAGACAGACTGTTTCATTCTGAGGTCTTCCTATCATGCTGTAGATGGGAGCTTGGAAAACTATGTATTTCTTCCCAGGTGCTCCCACACCCAAAGGTATGCCAGTGAAACGTCAATCAAAAGGAAGGCTCAGCTCAGATAACTGAATCAAAAAGCTGTGCCACATCCTGTGGGCAGCCAGAATCTGTCTTGGGAGCAGCAGACTTGTGCCATCTTGCTCAGCTCAGGGAGCCTGGGAAGAGACCATGGGTCCTACTACAATCTTGCAAGCCTGAATGGACAGGTTCTTTGTTGGGAAGACCCATGCATGGCGAAGGGGAAGGAGGCGAGAAGGGCTGAATGTTGAACTTGAAGGAAATACCATTTTTCAACTGTACCATTGTTCTATTTTCTAGTTCAGGAGTGTCTAAAGTGCTTAAAACTTGCCATTGTATCCTAACAAAAAATAAAATGTCAAGTACATTGAAAAATCAACAGTTCTTAGCTACAGAAGAGAAGTGAGTACACAAAGCAACTACTGCCCCAAAAGCAGAGAGACAGGCAGGCAGATATAGGAATTTGCAGCTCATGGAATCGAAACTTGAGTACAAACCTCTGCAGGAACTACTGCTGGGGTAGGAAAGTCAGAACTGTAATGACAAACTGCTGGAGGCTCAGTGGACAAGTCTGAGAATTTAAAACTCTAGGAAAACCTAGACATAGAAGGATCCTCATGGATTTGTGAGTTTTACCGCCATGGGTTCAGCCAGGTTCTCACGGTAAATATGGAGAAAAATCCCCTTGTGTTCCTGGCAGGGTGTGGGAGGGAACCCATTTGAAACACGCCTGAGCAGTTTCTTCTTAACAAGGTCTCCTCTCTGGAGAAGTAACCAGAGTCTAACCCACTTTTTGTCAGAATATAAGTGACCTGAGAGAATCCCAACTCCAGCCCTCTCTAGTCACCTGGCCACACTGAAGCATAGGGGAACAAGGCTCCCTGGGGCATGCGCTCACAGCAGGTGGAGGCCTACTCTCAGCCCTACAGAATGCTTCTCCTCCCCTTACACCTCACTGCTTCATTGCAAAAGTTCTGCTGGTATCAATTGTTTTACCCAGAACCCAGTTATAGGAAAAATATTGTAAGATATTCTGCGAGGGAAACAGCACAGTTTGAGGGTATAAAGTAAACCTTGGCACCAGACATGCCAGAGATATTGGAATTACCAGAGAATTTAAAACAACTCTGGGCAGGGATATAGTTCAGCAGCACAGCACCTGCCTGGCAAGCACTAGGTTCTAAGTTCGATTCCCGGTACCAAAATAAAAGATAAAAAAAAAAAAAACAGCTCTAATTAATAGGTTAAGGCTTTAGTTGAGGGAGGAAAACAAGAAGTCAACAAGAAGCTAAGACTTCCTGTGAGTTGACACCATACTGAGCTGACTGGGGGAGAGCCAGACGCCAGCCTTCCCCTGTGAGTCAGTGCCATTATGGACTGCAGGGCAGAACAAGGAGTCAGCGAGAAGCTAAGACCTCCTGTGAGTTGAGACCATGCGTGGGTTGACTGGGGGAGAGCTAGATGCCAGCCCTTTCTGACACACTGGCAGGGAGACAAGAAAAACTAATGTCTCCTCCCCCCACCACCACAAGTGAGACACCGTAACTGATCTGGAGAGACATAGGCTGTGATGATAGCTAATGAGGTAAAATACAACTTAATGCTTGTAGTGTTTAGTGTTTCACTGACTTTGCAGGCCTAAAACCAGTAGTCTGATCATCTATTCAGAGGATATTCTGTTTCTGTTTTGTTTTATTTTACTATGTCTGAAGGTATGGGCAGCTATTTTGAAGACAGCAACAGACATGATAACCATTGCTGATTGCCTATTATCTTGTTTTGAAATCCTGTGTCACACTGTCTGGTTTTGATTGGCTTTATTCTGTTTTATTTTGCTTGGTTTTATTCTTTCTAAAAAAAAAAAAAAGACCCCAAATATTAGTTTAAAAAAAACAGGCTAAGGCTTTAATATACAGACAACCATAGGAAATGCAAAAGATCCAAAATGTAGCAGAAATGAAACAGGCCTTTGATGGGCTCTTTTAAAATTTTGGTACTGGGGCTCAAACCCAGGTGTGCTCTACCACTACCACTACCTCCCTAGCCATTTATTTATTTAGAGATAGGGTCTTGCTAAGTTTCCCAGACTAACCTCAAATTTATGGTCCTCTTGCCTTAGCCTCCCAGGTAGCTGGAATTACAGGTGTGTGCCCAGCTTGATGGGCCCTTTGATAGACTTGGCTCAGCTAAGGGAAGAACTCTGAGTTAAGGGTCTCTCAACAGAAACCTCCAAAACCAAAATGCAAAGAGAACGAAGACAAGAAAAGAAAAAGAATAAAGAAAAAATAGAACAAAATATTCAACAAATATGAGACAGCTAGAAAAGGCATAAAACACATACATAATGGTAATGCCAGAAAAAAAATAAAGAGAAAGGAACAAAAGAAATGTTTGAAACAATCATGACCGAGAACTGCCCCTGAATTAATGTCAAATGCAAAGTCACAAGGCTGGGAAACTCAGGGAACATCTAACAGGCCAAATGTAAAAAAGAAAATAAAACAACAACAAAAATCTGCACCTAAGCATAATTTCAAACTACAAAAAATCAAAGATAAAGAAAAATATCCTTGAACGAAGCTGAGAAAATACCATCTATAGAGGAACAAAGGTAAGAATTACATCCAACTTTCAAAAATAATCCATACCCAAGGCCAACCTGAACTGCATAGTGAGACCCTGTCTCAAAAAGACAAAAACAAAACAAAACAAAAAACATACAAACAAGAAAAGAGTGGGGTGAAATATTTAAATGTCAAGACACAAACCATCAGCCTAGAATTCTGTAATCTGTGAATTTATCCTTCAAAACTGAAAAAGATACAGTTCCTTGGACAAACAAAACTTGAGGGAATGTGTTGCCAGAAGACTTGTCTTCCAATAAATGCTAAGGGAGTTCTTTGGAAAGAAGCCAAACACTAAAATGGCTCCAAAACTCAGATCTCTACAAAGAAAGGAAAAGCATACAAGAAGGAATAAAGCAAATTGGGGACTTTTACTTTTCCTATTCTTAACTGACCTAAGTTTTTTCAAAATATTAATAGCAAAAAGACATTTACTTATGCACACTAATGGATATATTTTATGTACATGTATGCTTCTGTATAAGTGAAATGAATGACTACAATGATACAAAGCATGGAAGAAGAAAGAAGTATTTTTCCATGATTAAGCACTCGCACTACTTGTGAAGTAGCATATCATTATTTGAAAGTGGGTTTGGGTTGGTTGTAAATTTATTTTATTTATTTATTTTAAAGAGAATAAAACAAAACAAAACAAAATAAAGCAAATCAGAACAAATCATATCAGAACAGAACAATGCAAGCAACACAGGACTCCAAAACAAGACAACAGGAAATCAATAGTGGCTAACACAATGTCTCCCGCTCTCTTTGAAATAGTTGTCCATACCTTCACCCAATAAATTTAAACAAAATGAAATAATATAAAACCAATCAAAACAAAAGACTGAAAGCATTATGGGCCTTCTAAACCAGACAGTAGGAAATCAACAATAGCTACCATAATGTCCCTTGTTTTCTTCAAAATAGCTGTCCATATCTTCACACGTATTGAAATCAAATAATAGAAAACAGACTAAAACCAATCAAAACAATGAATAAAGCTGGGCGTGGTGGCACATGCCTTTAATCCCAGCACTTGGGAGGCTGAGGTAGGAGAAGAGTTGTGAGTTCGAGGCCGGCTTGGACTACAACATGAGTACAAGGCTGGCCTGAGCTACATAGTGTGACCCTGCCTTAAAAAAACTAGGGCCGCAGGTATGGTGGTGCACGCCTTTAATCCCAGCACTTGGGAGCTGAGGTAGGCGGAGCGTTGTGAGTTCGAGGCCGGCTTGGGCTACAACATGAGTGCCAGGCTGGCCTGAGCTACATAGTGCGACCCTGCTTCAAAAAATCAGGGCCTGGAGTTTGGCTCAGTGCCTTAAGCGCCTATCCTGACAGGCGTGAGGTTGTGAGTTCAATCCCCGGTGCCGCAAAAAAAAAAAAAAAACTACGGCCGGGAGTTTGGCTCAGTGGCTTAAGCACCTGCCTGGCAGGGATGAGGTTATGAGTTCAATACCCAGTGCCACAAAAAAAAATAAAAAATAAAAAAATAATAATAATGAATAAAAGCATTCTTGAACTTCAGAACAAGGTGATAGGAAATCAGCAATGTCTATCACACTGTCTCCTTTTCTTCCAAGTAGCTGTTCATATCATCACACATAATAAAATCAATTCTTGTAAGTTCTTTAGGAGAAGTGTTAGGCATTTATAAGCCTATACATGTATATCAATCCTGTCTGTATTAGAGGGAAAAACAAAACAAAATACAAGAAAAACAAGAAACAAAAGAGACAAATAAATAGCAGTAACAACATAAGTTTCCACAATGAGGTGGTAGGAACATAACAAAGGTTGTTATTTTGCATAGTTATCTTCAGAACAGTTGCTCAGATTACCAGATATAAACTTGCAAAATTGATCTAATCCTATGAACGTTAACTGTTTTGTTCCAAGAATTAATACATTCAGTATACAATTATTCCAGCTATCCTAAGTGTACACACACAAATTTATCTTTTTTCTTTTCCCTTCATTCTTTTCTCCTTTTCCCTGAGTTATTTTTTCCCCTTTGAGCAGTTTCTTACCTTTCACAATATTTATTGAAGATTTTGTATCTTGTTTACTCTTTCAGTTTCTTATACTAGGGAGACAATACAGTATTTACACATGTGGGTATGATTTATTTCACTTATGAGTATGGACTCAAGTTACATCCATTTACCTACAAAAGCCTCAATGTGATCCTTTGTTATAGCTGAGTAATACTCTATTGTATAAAAAACCACATCTTTTTTATCCATTCCTTGGTTGATGGACATTTGGGTTGTTTTCAAGATTTAGCTATTACAAATTGTGCCTCTATAAATGTGGGTGCACATATATCACTGTGCTATGATGTTTTAGGGTTCTTCTGGGAATATGACCAGAAGTGGAATAACTGGGTCAAATGGAATTTTCAATCCCAGCTTTTTGAGGACGCTCCAGACTGATTTCCACAGTGGTTGCACCAGTCTACACTCCCACCAACAGTGGAGAAGAGTTCCTTTTTCCCCACAGCCCCTCCAGCATTTGTTATTGGTGGTTTTCTTGACCCTGGCCATTCTTTTTGGAGTGAGATGAAATCTGTGTTGTTTTAATTTGCATTTCTCTAATGACCAATGATGTTCAACATTTTTTCATGTATTTATTTGCCATTTATATTTCTTCAGCTGAGAAGTGTGTATTCATGTCAGATGCCCATTTTTGGACTGGGTCTTTGAATTTTGGGGGCCTGATTTTTTCTAATTTTTTATATGTTCTAGATAGAAGTCCTTTGTCTGAGGGATAGTTGACTAAGATTTTTTTCCCAATTCATGGGTTTTCTTTTCACTCTTGAAGATTTCTTTTGACATGCAAAAACTTTTTAATAAGATGGCTGCCCAGATAACACTGTGACAGGGAGGCTCCCTGAATATACCATCAAAATGCTGGAATATAAACTAATATAATAACAGAGAGAAGAAAAAAAGAGGGAGATGGGTCCTCTGGACCCAAGAAGAATCTAAAATGAGAACTGTAGCCCACAGAAAGAGTAAAAGAATGAAATAAAGGCGGAGACCAGCAGCACCTCTGTCCGGAGCAGAATCCAATCAGCGCCGCGACCCGAGCTGAGAAGGTACGATCCTGGTGCTCTTGATACGCAGTGGAGTTGCCGGTAGAATTGCTGCAGTGTGGCGGGACGGCAGAGGCGGCGGTCGACTGTGGAGCGAGGTGGTCGTGAGCAGGCGAGTGAGTGAACCCGGCGGCCCCCAGCCCCCCACCCCCGAGGGAGAGCGAGGGACATCCATCTTGAGACCGGAACTGCACCTAATTAGGCACGGTTCATGGAAGGCCTTGGCAGAAACAGTGCCCTGGGGGTGATAGAGGAGGTTTGGCAGACAGCCCTGTATGGTTTACCAGACAGCGGCCCCATCCTCTTGCGCACCGCAGCAGACATTCGCAGAGCAGAAACAGGCTTGGGAGAGGCACTGGACCAACATGGCCTCACGGGCGAGCCCAGGAAAATGCCAAGACAGAAAGGCAGAGGGCACTCTCTGGACTCCGATACAAGCAGAACCGATTCCAGGGACGCTAACGCTGAAATAGTGGGGAGTCCAAAAATTAAACTCTCAGAGGAGTTGACAACAGAAGTGGGGAGACAACTCCACGAAGCTATGAAAGAAATTAAAGCAGCACTGTTAACCCAACTGAGAATTGAAATGAAACTCATAATCGGGAAATCACTAAGCACCTCTAAAGGAAACATAGCAGGAAAGGTGGAGGATGAAAAATCAAAGGAAATTGAGAATGAAACAAATAAAGACTTAGAACGCATTAATCAGATTCAGAGAGACTACCAGGACATCAAAGACTCCAATAAAAGTTGGCAGAACCACTTGAAGGAAACTAAGGATAGACTTTCATATCTGGAAGAAAGAATGAAAACTTG
>RJWM01017911.1:0-41998 GCA_004363535.1 Dasyprocta punctata | reverse complement strand
TTCTTGACATTCAAGATAGTGCTTGGTGCTGAGCCCACAGCCTCATTGTGCACACAAGACCTAGAGTTCAAGGTACTGAATTTTATTAAAATAAGGTTGGTTATGAGTTCATCAACCAACCTATGTTATACTCTTGTCTTCCTGGCAATGATTAACCCTAGTGTTTAGTGCATGTTCTAAAATATGTTATTCAAACTCTCTTACCCAACAGAACTTCCTTTTTGATAATGAGTCAGCTATCTGAGTGTTTGTAGCCCAGGGAATTGCTTCTCCAGTGTTGGAGACATGGAGGCAGCTGCCAGGGTAAATAGTCACTTCCTAATGTAACTGCTCAGAAGTGCTGCAGGAGAAAATGTAAGAAAAGAAATCTCTTCCTTGTCTTGTAAACAATCACCTTTGTCTTA
Source organism: Dasyprocta punctata (assembly GCA_004363535.1). Taxonomy (NCBI): domain Eukaryota; kingdom Metazoa; phylum Chordata; class Mammalia; order Rodentia; family Dasyproctidae; genus Dasyprocta; species Dasyprocta punctata. The sequence continues at coordinate 41,594 of RJWM01017911.1, read as the reverse complement.
CAGCAGTGTACCAGACATCTGAATCACTCATCAACTTGAATAACAGTTGGGTTTCACTGCTAGGTCTACTTGACAATCAGTTAGTCCTTTCTTCTACATAATATGCTAGATTGCTCTGAAGACAAGCAGTTGACAAAAGGGCCTAAGTACGATCTTGGGAGTGAGATTTTGATCAGGCTGAAATTTAACTTGGAGGCCATCTTGGCTTTCAGTCTCAAGTGGAGCCAGAGGATATACTCCTCTAGTTTGACACAGAATAATTTAGGCACTATTTTCTCTGATTGTCTTAATTTGTTGATGCTTTTACACACTAATGAAACAAAAAAAAAATAAGATATAGTTGTGGCTTGCAAGGATGCTCTGGGTTTAATACATTTCTTCTGGAATTGTTCTATTCTGCTTGCCAGGGGCAGGGGTGCTCTAGCTCCTGTGTGTGTGTATTTTCTGTCCACAAAACAATGTGAAGCTCTTACATTCTGTCAGAATTCATATTTAGAGAAAACTTTTAGAAGCAATTCTAACCGATCACACTGAGCAACCTTCCTATAATTTTAAAAAATTTTAAAGGAGTTTCAGGTTGATACTAGTTGGTGTTACCCATTTTTAGTTTTCTGGACACTGATTTTTTTAATTAATTAAGTTTATTGGTACAACTTAGGTCCATGCAATGATTACATTCATCATAGGGAGTTTGTGCCTTATATGATATAACTTGATTTTTTCCCCCCATTCCCCTACCATCCCTTCAACTCCCTCTTCCCCTCCTTATTTAAAAAAGCCTTGTTTCCATTTTCCCCCATTTTTACATTTTCCCTCCTTTCTTTCCCCTTCCCCCTTCCTGGTTCCCCTTCTCATTTGAGTATTTTCTTCCTATTTTGCAATATCTATTTTGTCCTTATTTATACTTTTGGTTTCTCATACCAGAGAAACAATGCTATATTTACACATGTCTGATTTATTTGTCTTCAGAGTATGGTTTCAAGGTACATTCATTTAGCTAGAACTGTCTCAAGCTTATCCTTTTGTATGGAAGAGTAGTACTCCATTGTATGAAAAAATCCATTCATCAGTTGATGGGCATTTGGGCTGTTTCCAAGATTTAGCTATTAAGAGCTGTGCCACTATAAACATGACTGTGCATATATTGCTGTAGTATAATGCTTTTAATTCTTCTAGGAAGATACCAAGAAGGGGAATAACTGGAGCCTCTAGCCCTAGTTTTTTGAGAACTTTCCATTTCTGGTTCCACAGTGGTTGCACCAGTCTACACTTTCAGCAACAGTGGAGAAAGGTTCCTTTTTCCTCACAGCCCCAACAGCAAGTGTTATTGGTTGATTTCTTTTTTTAAAATTTTATTTTAAAGAGAATAAAACCAAATCAAACAAAACACAATAAAGCAAATCAGAACAGAACAATGCAAGCCATACAGGACTTCAAAACAAGACAACAGGAAATCAACAATGGCTGCCATAATGTCTTTTGTTTTCTTCAAAATAACTGTCCATACCTCTACACATAAAAAAATCAAACAAAGCAAAACAGACTAAAACCAATCAAAACAAAAGAATGCAGCCTGGGCTACAAAGTGAATTCAAAGCCAACCTGAACTGCATAGTGAGACCCTATCTCAAAAAAATAGGGCTGGGGATTTAGCTCAGTGGTGTAAGCACCTGCCTGGCAAGTGTGAGGTTGTGAGTTTGATCCCTGGTCCCAAAAACAAAACAAAACAAAACAAAATGAAACAAAACAATGGGTGCATTATAGGACTTCAAAACAAGATAATAGGAAATGAACAATGGCTGCCATTGTATCTCGTTTTCTTCAAAATAGCTGTCCATACCATCAGACATAATAAAATCAAACAAAACAAAAACAGAATAAAATCCATCAAAACAAAAGAATGAAAGTATTATAGGACTTCAAAACAAGGTACTAGGAAATCAATCATTACCGTAATATATCCTGTTAGCTTCAAAATAGCTGTCCATATCATCAGACACAGTAAAATCTAACAAAACAAGATAGAATAAAACCAAACCCCCAAAAATTATGAAAATGATGTAAGAACTCATAACAAGATAAAAGGAAATTAACAGTGGTTACTACTTTCCCTTTTTAGGCATTTCTCCCTCTATCACTTCCATAATATCTATTGTGCTTTTTGGATCCCACTAACTCCTTCAGTTTTTATGCTCAATGTTCACCCGTATGAGTTCAAACCATTTCATCCATGAGTATGATATCCAGTTGCATCCATTTATCTACAAGAGGCTCAAGATTGTCCTACTTTATAGCTGAGTAGCTTTCCATTGTATGAAAATACCATGTCTTTCTTATCCATTCTGTGGTTGATGGGCAAGTTACCCTTGCTTTTTTTCTGCTTTCCTGTTGCCTGGAACAATTGTTTTCTCTCCTTTGATTTTCAGTCTATGAATTTCCTTTTCAGTTAAATGTGTCTCTTGTATACAGTATATTAATGGATCTTGTTTCTTGATCCACTTTCCCTGTGTTTCTTTTTATTGGTGAATTGAAGCCATCTACATTAATGGTTACAACTGGCATGCATTGGTTCATCTCTGCCATGCTATCCTCCAGCTGTTGGCCCTCCACTTCTTCCATTTGTTTAATTGCCTGTCCTCTGCTTTGTTTGATGGTTTGTCCCTCTGCTGTTGTTCCTGGAACCATGGTCATCTTTATCTCTCTCTAGAATATCCTTCAACACTCTCTACAGGGTTGGTTTTGTGGTCATGAATTCCTTCAGTTGTTCTTTATCATGAAGGTATTTTATTTTTCTATCAATTTTGGAAGATAGTCTTGCAGGCTACATTAGTCTGGGTTGGAAGTTTTCTTTCAGGATTTGAAGCACTTAATTCCAAACTCTTCTTGACTTGATGGTTTGTGTTGAGAAGTCTGCCATGATTCTGATGGGTCTTCTTTTATTAGTGATCTGTTTCTTTTCTCTAACAGCTTTTAATATTCTGTTCTTGTGCTGAATTTCTGTGGTCTTAATTATTGTATGTCTGGGTATAGATTTATTTTGGTTATGACTAGTTGGAGTTCTACATACCTTGCTTATCTGTATGCCAGATCCTTTCCCCATGTTTTTGAAGTTTTCTACTATTGCTTCTGTAAATAGACTTTTTATGTTATTTGTGTTGATCCCTTCTTTTTCACTGACACCTATCACTCTTAAATTATTTTTCTTTGCATTGTCTTGCAGTTGTTAAATTGTTCTTTTTTTTTAAATTTTAAAGATAGTAAAATCCAACAAAATATAACAGAACAAAGTCAATCAAAACAAAGCAGTAGAACTGGTACAGAACTTCAAAGAAAGATACTATGAAAACAATAGCTACTACAGTATATTTTGTTATTTTCAGAATAGTTGACCATTCCAATAGGTATAGTAAAATTAAACCAAAAACAAAACACAATAAAACCAATAAAAACAGAATATAAAATAAAGCAAAAAAAATAATCAGAATAAAGCAAAATATTGGGCCTCAAAGACAAGACAGAAGAGAATCCTCCATATTTGCCACATTGCCTACCGTCATCTTCCAAAGAGATGCTCAGGCTGCCGGCCCCAGGCCTGCAAAATCAACGAAACAATATTAGCATTTAGTTGCTTTATGTACTTTAGCTGCTATCAATTTAGGAAGACCTCCGAACCAGCAGGTTGCTTACTGGGGTGGGGGTGGGGTGGTGTTTGTCCTTGATTCTTAGCCTGCATGCCTGTAGGCATACGGGAGGCACATGTTTCTCTTCCTGGATTCTGTGCTGGTTGCGCAGTCCCCTGGAAGGCAGACTAGTTGTATTATGGTTGGAGCCACTCTGACCCAGCGGGGCAGGTTCTCAAGAGGCCCATCTCTTTCTCTTCCTGGAATCTGCGCCAGTTGCACAGGCCCCCTGAAGGCAAAGTAGTGTCTTCTGGTTGGAGCCGCTCTGAACCAGCAGAGTGGGTTCTTGAGAGGCCCATCTCTTTCTCTTCCTGGAGTCCGCACCAGTTGCCACAGCTGTTGAATTGTTATTTCCTGGCTCCTTGTTATTTTTAAGAGAACTTTCCTTTTATGATTGCTAGCTGTGATCCTGTCTTCAAGGTCTGAGTCTATCTTCAGTCTCTTTCAAGTGATTTTTCTAGCTTTTGACTGACTTTTTAATCTCCTGGATATCTCTTTGAACTGTTTCATGCATCATAATTCTTTTCTATATTGTTCATTCAAGGTTTCCATCATTTTCCTATGCTCTTCTTTTTTCTAATCTACGTCTTCTTTAGATATGCTCCACAATTCTTTCATTATGTTTTTGATTTCTTCTTTTACCTGAGATATTATTTCTGATTTGATTACTTTTACAGTCTCATGAAATTGTTTCTTCATTCAATTGCTATTCTCTTGGAGATTTCAGGTGTATGACTTCCATTTTCTTCCATATCTATACCTTCTAGACTTGTTCTGTGTGGACTGGAGGTCTGAGATTGCCTTTTGCTCCTTTGTCTTGACATTTTCTTGGGTTCCTCCTAATAAGCCAGTTGTGGGATCCCAGGCACTTCCCACATTGGTTGCCCCTCTGCAGTACAGAGAAATGGACCAGGCACCAGGGTTTCTCTGACCTCAGGTTCCCAGAGAGGGAGTTGGGCATGTTTTAGGATTCTTCAGACCTGTGCAGCTACACTGAGGCTTCCCCGATGGTCAGGGGTGCATGGTGGTGGGACTGCTTCTTCTCTCAGCCTGTGTGTCTACACTGGGACTCCCCTGATGGTGGCAGGTACACAAGGGTGTGTTTGTCTGATTATCCTGGTGGGTGCTGCTTGCCTGAAGGATGCAAGGGTCTGCAATGGAAGCCTGCAGGTGCACATGGTGTATCTTGCTGTTTCTTCCTTTCCACACTGGTTACCTGAGGGAGACAAACTTTCCAGTGTTGATGGGCATTCAGGGGTGGGTCTGGCTGTGTCTCCCTGCCTGCGCTGACCACCTGCAGGAAGCAAGCTTTCTAATGACAGCAGTGGCATACAGGGGAAGGTTTGGCTGCATCTCCCTGCCTGTGCTTACTCTTGGTTGATTTCTTGATAATATTCATTATTTCTGGAATGAAATGGATTCTCAGTGTTACTTTAATTTGCATCTTTCAAATGACCACTGATGAACAGTTTTTCATGTATTTATTTGCAGTTTGTATTTCTTCATCTGAGAATTGTCTATTCATTTTGGATGGCCATTTTTGGATTGGGTCTTTATATTTGGAGGTTTGTTTTTTTGAGTTCTTTGTATATTCTAGATGTGAGACCATTGTCTGAGGAACATCTGGCAAATTTGTTTTCTCATATTATGGGTTGTCTCTTTGTAGGTGGTTTCTTTTGCTGTGCAAAAGCTTGTTAATATGATGTGATACCAGTTGTTAATTCTTTGTGATAGTTCCTGTGCAAGTGGGTTTTTGCTCAGAAAGTATTTGACTGTACATATGTCTTTAAGAGTTCTACCTATTCTCTCTTGCAGTACATTTAGTGTTTCTGTTTTAATATTTAGATCTTTGATCCATTTCAATTTTAGTTTAGTATATGGTGAAAGATTTGAGTCTAGCTTTAGTGTTTGTATGTGGAAAGCTAGTTTTTTCTTGCATCATTTATTAAAGAGGCTATCTTTCTTCCAGTGAAGGTGTTGGGCTCTTTTGTCAAAGATAAAGTGGCTAAGTATGTCTGGACTGGTTCCTGCATCTTCTAATCTGTTCTACTGATCCTAAGGTCTGTTTATTTGCCAATACCATATTGTTTTTATCACTGTAGCTTTGTGGTATAATTTCAAGATAGGATTGTGATACTCCCTACCTTGGTTTTATTGCCCAGAATTGCTTTTGTTATTCTAAGTCACTCCTACTTCCAAATGAATTTTAGGATGTGCTTCTCTAATTCTGTGAGATACGATATTGGAATTATTGATTAGGATTGCATTGAATCTATATAACAGTTTTTGGAAGTATGTCCATTTTCACTGTATTGATTCTTCTTACCCAAGAGAAAGGAATATCTTTCCATTTTCTGATATCTTCATCCATCTCTTTTTTCAGAGTACTATGGTTTTCAATGTAGAGGTCTTTTACTTTTCCTTGTTAGATTGATTCCTAGGTATTTCATTTTTTTGGGATGCTCTTATGACAGGTGTAGTTTCTCTTATTTCTCTCTCAGTTAGTTTGTTAATCCTATATAGAAAGCTATTTATTGAATGTTGACTTTATATCCAGCTAAGCTACTGAATTTGTTTATTGAATCTGAAGTCTTTTGGTGGAATTTTTAAAGTCTTCTATGCAGAGTATCATGTCATCTGCAAATAGTGATAATTTAACTTCTTCCTTTCCTATCCTTATTCCTTTTATTTATTTCTCTTATCTAATTGCTCTGGCTAATGTTTCCAGAACTATATTGAATAAGAGTGGTGATGGTGGACATCCTTGTCTTGTTCCTGATTTTAGAGTGAAAGCTTTCAGTTTTTGTCCATTTAGTGTGATGTTGGCTGTTGGTTTGTCTTGATGGCTTTTATCAGATTGAGATAAAGACCATCTATTCTAATTTTCATTTAAATTTTTTTTTATCATGAATGGATGGTGGACTTTGTCAAACGTTTTTCTGCATCTGTTGAGGTCATCATATGGGTTTTGTCCTTGGCTCTGTTAATATGGTAAATTACACTTACTGATTTACGTATGTTGAACCATCTCTGCATCCCTGGGATGAATCCCAGTTGATTGTGGTATATAATCTTCTTGATGATTTGCTGCATTTTGTTTGCCAGTATCTTGTTGAAGATTTTTGCATCTATGTTCTTTAGGGAGATTGGCCTATAGTTCTCTTTCCTGGATGGGTCCTTTTCTGGTGTTGATAGTTTGATAAGTAGCCACATTAAGTCTTCTCTGAATTTCTTGTAGGATTCAGAAATGAATCCTTTCAGACCTGGGCTTTTCTTTGTTGGTAGATTTTAAATTACATCTTCAATTTCATTGACTGATACTGGTATATTTAGAATTTTTTTATCTTCTCAATTCAGGTTTGGTAATTCATGTGCATCTAGAAATTTGTTCACTTCTTCTGCATTTTTCTTCTTATTGGAATATAGATTCTCAAAGTAGATATTGATAATCTTCCGGGTTTCTGCAGGGTGTGTTGTGATTTGAATTCTTTCTTTCTTTCTTTCTTTCTTTCTTTCTTTCTTTCTTTCTTTCTTTTGATAAGATTGGCTAAAGGTTGATTTTTTAATCTTGGCCATTCTTTCTGGAGTGAGATGGAATCTCAGTGTTGTTTTAATTTGCATTTCCTGAATGACCATTGATGTTGAACATTTTTTCATATATTTATTTGTAATTTGTATTTCTTTCTCTGAGAAGTGTGTATTCATCTCAGATGCCCATTTTTGGATTGGGTCCTTGAATTTTAGGGGCCCGATTTCTTTTAATTCTTTATATATTTTAGATAGAAATCCTTTGTCTGATGGACAGTTGGCTAAGATATTTTCCCAGTTGGTGGGTTTTCTTTTCACTCTGTTGGAGATTTCCTTTGACATGCAAAATCTTTTTAGTAAGACGAGATCCCAGTTGTTGATACTGGGAAGTGTTTCCCGTGCAATTTGATTTTTGTTCATGAACTCTCTGCCTACTCCTATGTCATCAAGATTTTTACCTACTCTGTCTTCTAGTAAGTTTAGTGTCTCTGTTTTAATATTCAGATCTTTGATCCATTTTGACTTTATTTTAGTGCATGGTGATAGACATGGAATGGCACAAATGCTGGCGGGGCTGTGGGGAAAAAGGAACTCTTCTCCACTGTTGGTGGGAGTGTAGACTGGTGCAACCACTGTGGAAGTCAGTGTGGAGATTCCTCAAGAAGCTAGGATTAGAGATCCCATTCAACATAGCTATCCCACTTCTGGGCATTTTCCCAGAAGAGCTGAAAACATCATACCACAGTGATATCTGTCCACCCATGTTTATAGCAACCCAATTTGTAATAGCCAGATCTTGGAAACAACCCAAGTGCCCATCAATCAAAGAATGGATAAAAAAGATGTGGTATTTTTATACAATGGAGTATTACTCAGCTATTAAGAAAGATTGCATTGAGACTTTTATAAGTAAATGGACATGACTTGAGACCATACTCATAAGTGAGATAAATCAAATCCACATGTGTAAATACCATATTGTCTCCCTAGTGTAAGAAACTGAAAAAGTATATATGATCCAAAATCTATAATAAATACTATGTAAGGGTAAAAACAGCTTGAAGAGCAAAAGTAATTGGGAAGGGAAAAGGGGGAAAGAGGGAAGGGAAAAGGAAAAGATATAAATCTGTATATATGTATATGTAAGATAACTAAAGCTAACATACTGCTGAATGTATTAGTTATTTAGAAAGAACAATATTCATATGATTAGATCAATTTTACATGTCTATATCTGTTAATGTAAACAATCATTTTGAAGGGAAAAGGCGGAAAGAGAAAAGGGAAGAGGAAAAGATATAAACCTGTATGTATGTATATGTAAGATAACTAAAATGAACACTGTTGAATCTATTCGTTATTGAGAAAGAACAGTTAATACTCATATGATTAGATTAATTTTACGTGTCTATATCTGTTAATGTTAAAGTAACCATTTTGAAGATAACGATATGCAATATTGCAACCATTGTCAAGTTTCTATCATCTGATTTTGTAAACCTGCAATGTTACTGTTGTGTATTTACTCTAGTCTTTTGTTTGTCTCTTTTGCTTGTTGTCTTTGTTTTATATGTCTTTTTTCTGTTTTTTTCTTCGCTTAAATAAAAAACAAACAAACAAACAAAAAAACCCCAACCATTTTGAAGATAATGATATGCAGTGTTGCAACCATTGTCGTTTCTATCAATCTGTTTTGCAAACCTGTAATATTACTGTTGTGCATTTACTCTAGTCGTTTGTCTCTTTTCCTTTTTGTCTTTCTTATATGTGTCTTTTTTCTTTCTCTTAAAAAAAAAAGATTGGCTAAAAGTTTGTTAATTTTATTTAATCTTTCAAAGAACCACCTCTTTGATTCGTTGATTCTTTGTATTGTTTTCTTAGTCTCCATTGCATTAACTTTTGCTCTGATCATTCTAATTTCCTCCTGTGTATGAACTTTGGGCTTGATTTGCTCTTCTTTTTCTAGAAGTTTGAAGCTCAGCATTGAGTTACTTATTTGAACTCACTCTGTTTTCCTGATACGGGTATTTGTCTCTATAAATTTCCCTCGTAGTACTGTTTTCATTATGTCCCGTAAGTTCTGGTATGTTGTATTGACATTATCATGCAGACTGATATATATATATATATATATATATATATATATATATATATATATTTTTTTTTTTTTTTTTCAGCACTGAGGATTGAACTCACAACCTCACACCTGCCAGACAGGCGCTTGAGCCACTGAGCCAAACTTCCGGACCTGGTTTTTTGAGGCAGGGTCGCACTATGTAGCTCAGGCCGGTCTTGCGCTCGCGTTGTAGCCCAAGCCGGCCTCAAACTCACAACGCTCCACCTACCCCAGCCTCCCGAGTGCTGGGATTAAAGGCATGCGCCACCACGCCCGGCTTAGACTGATATTTTTAAGTGTTTAGTATCTGTTAAAAATTTAAAATACCCACAATGAGTATATTGAATAACAAATCTCCTTTGATCTCTTATTTTTCAGCCATTTAATTCCTTTTTCAATCCCTGGTACTGGTTTCTTATATCCATTTCTAAGAGTATGTTGCATATTGAAGATATATACATAATAACTATCTATCTATCTAGGTGGCATTTAGGTCTCCAATCTTTTGCTATTCTAAACAAAGATGAATTTTTACCCTTGGAAATATATTTACAGTATAAGTACCCAGGAGTTGATTGCTAGTTCCGTAAGTATGTACACTTTAAATTTTAGTGAGAACTGTTAAACTGCTTTCCTAGAGATTATGCTTATTTATTTTCCCACTATCAATGCAAGAATGCTGCAGTTTCTTTAAATGCTTGCTAACATAATGTTCTTAAATATTTTGATCATTGCTAATCTTATTGTTTATTGATGGCCTCTCATTGTAGCTTAACTGTCTCCTCTCTCATATATATATATATATATATATATATATATATATAATATATGCCATATATATATAATGAATGGTATAGTGCCTCTTCATACATGTATATCATTTGTTTTTCTGTTTCTGTGAACTGTTACTATTCTTTGCTCTTTACAATTTCTCATCTTGTTGATTTAGACGAGCTCTTTATTCATAGAGGAAATTAGCTCTTAGTCTGTGATGTAAACTGCAATTTATTTTGATCTCTCCTGCATTGTTTTGAGATACAGTATAAGGAAACTCAATTTTTATTTAATCAAATCCATTAATCTTAGCACTTATTGCATCTGGGTTTTCTGGAAAAATTAAAGACATTATCTACTTCTTTGAAATTATTGAAAAATTCTCATGTTTTTTTCTTGGTACCTTTTTATTTTCTTTTTCTTTTTCTTCATACTTTTATGGCTTCCTTTTCTGTTTTTAAATATTAATCTAACTGGAAATTTTTGGCCATGCAATATGAGGTAGGGATCCAACATTTTCCTCCCTTACCTCTTATGTTTTAGCCCCTCCTGAACAAGTCAGAGTCTGGTTGCAGACTAGAAGAAGGTGCAACTCTGCTTTGTAGAGCTATGCTGGATAATGAAGTACATAAGGGAACATGCGTTTCATTGCCAGTGGTCTGCAAGAAACGTACTGGAAAGGTCTACAGAGAACTATTAAGAACACTATAGAAAGGAAAGACTATTGTTTCATGAAGAGGGTGGTATAAATGAAGCAGTCAAGCATTATAGATAAAGAGAAACAGAACTTTTTATTACTGGGAATGAAATTCATTTTAATATTTGATATTCTTATTGCATCATTTTTAAATGAAAGACACTTAAAAGTTTGATTTAGGATAACTTGGAAAAGATTTTTGAGGGCTTATGTTTACTTAAATTACAATAAACATAGCATTTCATGTACCTATAAATGCAAGATTTGGAACTTCCTTTGAATGAAAAAGGCTGAAATGAGGGTATAAAATGGTACAACTTTTCTGTATTTTTTTTTTTTTTTTGCGACACCAGGGATTGAACTCACAACCTCACGCCTGTCAGACAGGCACTTAAGTCACTGAGCCAAACTCCCGGCCCTGGTTTTTTGAGGCAGGGTCACACTATGTAGCTCAGGCTGGCCTTGCACTCACGTTGTAGCCCAAGCCAGCCTCGAACTCACAATGCTCCTCCTACCTCAGCCTCCTGAGTGCTGGGATTAAAGGCATGCGCCACCATGCCCGGCACAACTTTTCTTTAGATTCCATGCACTTGAGGGTCTGATGAGTGCCCTAAAAATGGCCTTGTTTACTACACTTTTCTTTCACTCTCTGCTGGGTGTTTCTTTCATCAAGTGTTTACAGGAGGGATGAGGTCAAGTTCTTATTACGAAAGGCCTGGTTTGTTAAACAGCTCAATGAAAGTAAAAGAGATTTCCAGTCATTTCCAGGAAGTTGGCTAATGGTCATCACTAAGAGTTCATGGGATACAGCTTCAGCTAAGCCCTCGGTGCTGCCCCATCCCATGATTCTGCTTCCTGAGGCTGGCTCCCTCTTCCAGTCTCACCCAACTAGAGTTTGCTTCTGCCAGCTTTTTGTGTTTCTACTCTTTCAGTCACTGAGATGGTGGCGAGTTTTGGTTTTCTTTTTTTTTCTTTTTTTTTTTTTTTGCGGCACCTGGGATTGAACTCACAACCCCGCGCCTGCCAGGGCAGACGCTTAAGGCACTGAGCCAAGAGTTTTGGTTTTCTTGTTCAGGAGAACTGAATAGGCTTTTGAAGGTCTGTGTACCTCTGACTCTAAATAAAGCCTTGTTTATTTTTATTAATGGAAGTGATTCTGTACTACTCCTATTTGCCCTTCACTCACAGTGTATGATCTCACCCACATCCCAGAAGAAAACAAATCATTGGAGAGAAGATTTGGTGATGTCCTACCCTAGAGCCTTCTGGTCCATCCCTCTGTGCATTTCTTCTGGTTAAACTGGAGCTACACCCTTACCCCTTTTTAACTTTAACTTTAATTTGTTTAAATTCACAAAGCCACAAACAGCTAGTGGTTGTAGTGTTGGACAGTGCAGGTGTAGAATGTGATAACAAGAAAACGGCAAATGAATAAAAAAATGAGTTCATTCTCCACTGTGACAAGGGCAGCAAAATGGGGTGGAATGGTTGAGAATTTGTTTTGTGAAGAGGCTAGGTCTGATATGGAGAGAAGACTCCAAGTGATATTTAGGTTGAATTAAACAAGGAACTGGGAATGCAGCCACCTGTGCAGAAAGGATCATGGTAGAGAGAAGGGCAGATACAAATGTGAAGGGTGGAGGCAGACATGAGCTTGTCTACTGGAGGGAGAGAAGTCTTGTGTGGCTGGGTCATGGTGACAGTTTAGAAGGCCAAAGGAAGGTAGCCGTGATGACAATGGTGATGACAAGAGAGTATCCTGGCCAAATTAATCACCTTCTTGCTAAATATTTTCACTGGAGAGCTCCATAGGCATTCCAAAGTCATCTTAAGAGACACTGAACACTCAAGATTGCTCCTCTTCCATGATTCCTATGTCAGTGAAAAGCACTGTCATTTAACCTGATGTTCATCTTCTCCTTCTCTCATCTGCCTTCTAATCAATGGCCAACTCCTGTCACTGTCCCTTCTAAATGTCTCTAGAATATGTTCATTACTCAACATCCTTGTATTTGTCAATTCATAGACTCAGTTGGTTTTCTTGCTTAATCTGTGTTTCACAATACAACTGTGTTGATTGTTGTCAGACATTAATGTAACAATGCCACACTTTGGGCTCAAAATTTTCCCACATTCCTGATAGCTCTCAGATTGAAGTAGAAGATCTTTGACAAAATCTTAGAAGAACCCTTCTTTGCTTGTTTAAACCTGTTTGTAGCAACTTGAGAATACTTTGCTTTCTGTTTGTGGGCATCTGTACATAGTGTTTCCTCTATGTAGGATTTACTTTTCTCCATCCTTCTCACCCTTTGGACAATATCCTTGGTACATAGTTTAAGCATCACTTCCTCCAAGAGTACCTCTTGATGCCCTGGAATATTTTGACATCCCTTCTAGGAGTGCGCCATGTACTCTAAACTCTCCCCACTTTCTCTCTTACTTTTCCACACTGAAATTGCCTGTTCATTAGTCAACTGCATGAAGATAGGGATCTGTCTCCCATGGTTTCATTGTACCCCCAGCACCTAGCAAAATACCTGGTTGCAAGAAAATGCCTGACAATTTAATTTCAAATGAATTAAAAAGAAATAATTTACATTTAGATATTACTATTCATTTTTAATGACTGTTGATTCATATTGAGCATAACATTCATTAATTATGCTTGGCTTTTTACTTAATCTCTTTTTCCTTCCCACAGTCTTCTAAAGGTAGGATTATTATCCTCATTTTAGAAAACTAAAGTCCTTGAGAGTTTATAATAATATATATAATAACCCTTGCCTAGGGTTACATGACTGTTGAGTGACAAAATCAAAATAACTTGGGGCTTGCTAAGTGAAAAATCCACTCTCTTAATCTCTGTGCCAGACATGGTGAGATATTATGATGCTTTTGTTCTTACATAGTTTTCACAGAAGATGTGTAACCAGAGAAGATAATACTTAAATCACATTGGTCCTGAGCTGAGCCATTATCTGTATACTTACAAAGTCAACTTCCATTTGCTGGACCTAATATGAGACTCAAGACTCAGCTATTCTCTGCAGTTCAGTTGTGTATACATCAAAAAACTTTGTTTGGGATTAAGTCTCCTACAAGTGGTCTCCTGTGTACCAGAGGAACATTGACTGGTGGTGTTCAGGGAGTGAGGGAGGGGCTAGGAGCCTAGGAACTTAGCTGCTGTTCATTCTCTGGCAGGAGATATGGTGCCTTCTCTTTGATTACTAATCCATTTGGGGAGCGGCCTTGTTTTTCATATTTCAGGAACTGCCACACTGAATTATGATACTGGAATTTACATTATTATTGTAGTTTTGCGGAAATTCTGATATACCATTGTTTCAGGGCCACGTGGGGATTCATAGTCCAGTGGTTTGATGTGACATTAGGGATTTCAATTATGTGATTTGCACCTATACCTATCATCTTTATGATGGGTTGAACAGTTAAAGAGAACGTCTTCCTCTTTTTAAAGTTCAGGCACTTGGCAGGATTCAGTAAGAGTACAGTTTTGGCTTTTTTAATGAGAAGGACTGTGGAGGCCAGAGAGCGACATCCTGGTTATAGTAGTGCAACATGATGGAATTAGATTTCTGAGTCAGACTCTTTCATCTTACTGGGGAAGAAATGCAATTCATATCTAAGAATTTACAGTGCTTCCATGTAAAGTCATTCATTTCTTCAACTCTTCCAGAGTGCCCACTCAATGTCATACCTGAGATTGGAGGGGGTGAATAAGACAGACATGCTATGGAGAGACTGACATTCTAGCTGAAGTGAGTGCAACAGAGAAAAGAATGCAAATGTGCACACGTTACATACATTTCACATAGCACTGTTCTGTGGATAAAATGAAAGTCGAATAACAGGATACAGTGTGCCTGAAGAAAGGATCATCAGTCTTCGATAAGATGGTATCATATGAACTAACAGCAGAAGGATGAAAAAAAAAAAAAAAAAAAGAAAAACCTTGAGACATCTGGGGAATAGCAATTCAAGGAAAGTGAACAGTAACTGCAAAGGTCCTGTGGCTTAGTGAGTCTAGCATGTTCAGGGAGGAGGAAACCCAAATTGTATGGACCATGGTTCAGAAGAATGCCTTAGAGTTTTAAGCAGAGACATGATGGGGATCTCATCTCTGTTAAAACAAGATCTCTTTGGTGGCTGTACCGAGGTGAGCTGAGGGAGGCAAAAGATGAAATGGGGAGAGATTAATACAGTGGTTCGAGGGGAGTTCATTTTTTTTTGATTACTATGTGTCAGACAGTAAGCTTTTCATACATGATCTTATTCAATATTCACAAAATCCTACAATGTAATTACTAGTTCTATTTTTCAGATATAGAAAGTAGAAGGCCCAGAAGGTTAAGTACCTAGATCTCATCCAAGCCACTCAATCTTTGTGGCAGACCAGGAATTAATATCAAAGTCTGTACTATCAGATACTCTTTCCTGATTCGCTGCTGGGACCTTCTCTGTGGAGGTCCCCTGGTAGTTTCAGACACTTATATTCAAAACTAAGCTCACTGTCTCCTCCTCCATACCCACTATTTCTCCTGGTCCCTAAATAATACTGATGGCATCACTCAGACAAAGAATCTAGGGCTAGAAAGTGTAGTATCTTCTTACATCTGCCTGTACCTTGTGTTTTCCTCACACTAATCTGCATCGTCTGTTGCATCATTTTGTCCACTTTAACTCTGTTATTGATCCCATTTCCATTCCTACCATCATCGCCTTGGTTCAGGTCAGTTCGACTATTTCAATAGACCTCGGTCAGCTCCCCAGTCTTTACCCTCTGTAGTCTACCAACCCTACCTTTAGGTTTAGTTCTCATCCTAACCTGGAGCTACAGTAGCCTTCCTTTCCAAAAGTCATTCTCAGATTGAAGTTCACTGTCTTTAGTGTGACAATCAATCTACCAGTATTGGGTACTTCATTTATTCTTCAGAAGATTGTTTATTATTGTGGCAGAGTTTATTTGCTTTCATAGCTGATGACTCTCACCAAGTATAACCAGTCATGTGAAGAGGATGGTTAGGAACACAGAGTCCAGCGATTCCTGATTGAACTCTTTAGAAGTCCAGCATGACATGTGCTCACCAGTGGATGAGACATACCATTTGAGGGCCAATACGCTGTTTCCATAGCCTCCTAGGAGAGCTTGTTGACCCAGCAGCTCTGGGAAACCACTCAGTTGGAGACATTTTTGTTGGATTGAGCTGCGCAGAAGGTGTGCAAGTAGAAGCCTGAGCGCAAAGACTGATAGAGTTAGCCATGGACTGTCTTAACCTTTTAGTGGCATTCTAGAAGGCAGGCAATCAACTCTTATAGATAGAAATTAATTTTAAAAAATGGAAATATCTGGGTAGAAGGAAATGGCCACTCAGTATGATATGTACTCTAACTCTAAATTCAGTGTGGTTTATTAGCAATGGTTCCATGTGGTGTGAAGCAAGGGCCAAGAATCAGGGGAACTGTATGATTGTTTCTCTGAGTTGAATTTGCAGATGTGCAATTTAGTGATTGTAATCCGGGCCTTCGCATTCATCCAGGATTCTGTCTTTCGGTGCTTGTACTCACAGGCAAACACATGGTGAACTATCTTCTGGTTTAATCCCATGAAGGACTCCTCAAGTGTGTGGCGATTTTTCCAGCGAGGTTCTCTGGCCTCCTTCATAATCAAAAAGATTTCATAAAAAATTCTTTTGTTTTATGATTTCTCATAGAAGAAAATAAAATTTTTGAGGCTGTTATCAGTGATGATAAAACAAGATAAATGAAATTCATTTCTGCCAATTTTGAGAACTATAGTGGGAGTTACTCCCTGTTTTATTTTATAGAATAAGTAATAGTTTTAAAAGATATGACAGGAAAGCTTCATATTTTCCATTTTCATTTTTAAGGTAGAATATAATTTTTAAATAACTCTAGGTGAATTATGACTTCCCATAGTATCTTTTTTAAAAAAATATTTTATTAATAATAAAAGACAAGACAGAAGAGAATCCCCCATACTTGCTACATTGCCTGCTGTAAAGAGATGCTTGACTTGCTGACCAGAGGCCTGGCCAAATCTACAAAACAAAAGTTGGTTGATGTTCCTTGGTTGCTATCAATTTAGCCAGACCGCCGAAACAGCAGGTTGCTTACTGTGGGGGGAGGGGGGGTTTGTCCCTGATTCCAAGCCCACGCGCCAGTGCCGCTCTGGCTGGGCGGGGGCCCCGCGAGGGGCCTTTCTCCTTCTCCAAGGTCCTGGGGTCTTCCCATAGTATCTTAAGCATAACCTACGTGTTTAGCTTACAATCTTCTATTGCAAAACAAAACTGCCACAATGAAAGCAGAAACCAAGTGAGAAGGAAATGAAAGAGGAAAAGAATCTCTAATCTTGCCATTCTTAAAGCCAACTGTTTTAACATTTCCTTCCAGTTACTGCCAATATGTTATCTAATTTTCATACACTTACAATCAGCATAGACATGACTTTACAATCGGTTTTTGGTTTTTTTTTCTTTTGCATAAGTCTTTTCCCCTCAGGCTCATCTTCACATTTGTGACCTCTAATGTGCTTTTATCACAGAATTGTTAGACAATAATTGATTTCTTTAAAAAGGCTCAATAAATTCTGGAAGTGAAAGGTTTTCGTTGCTATCCTCAACATTACCATATTGTGGTGATTAATTCCACTTTTATGTTTTCAGCTAAGGTAGTTACCTGCCAGGGGTCAAATGGGGCTTCCAAGATTAAAAATCCTAGAATAAAATGAAACATGTCAGAATATGTGAGTGCTAAGGAGACTTCAGTTCTCCTTACCTGTTCTAAAGGATTACAAAGCTTGTTCAATTTTTATCCTCAAGGCATTGAATTACTGGTCAACGAGATGACTAGCAAAGAGATTGCACCATGAGCCTTTTGGTTTGCTACCTTTGCTAGGTGCTAAATGAAAGAAAGGCATTGATGATGTTAATATAAATTTCAATGAAACACAGAGACTCTCATTCACTCCTAGTCATGCCAAAGCTTCCAAGGAGAGAATGAACATTCTGTTATTAGAAGAAAAGGGAGCTATTAATCAAAGGGTTTACATGCCACACAATGAATGATCTGGAGTTATAGGAGCTTTCCTCTGCTTTGCTTCATATTTCTCAAGAAATGTGCAGGAATTTCTCATGGATTTAGCATTTGCCCATTAGCAAATACCAAGAGAGTGTTGTCCCTTATGTAAAAGATGAGCTGACTTAGTGGCCTTCCTCAGGAGAGAGTGGGAAGTGGTGTCTTGATGTGAGAAGAGGGTGCAGGCCATGCAGCCTGCCTCATAAGCTCCATGAGTCCTGAGCAGATCTGTGTATATGTCTACAACCCAGAAAAATGATGCAGGTCAAAGGGAGCAAGGGGGAGGGCTCTCTCTCAGTATTTCTTATTAAAAGACTTCCCAGGGCTCCTGTGCTCGCCACTCATTGAACCAGCTGTTCTAGGGTTTAATGTGCTCATCTTCACAAGCCTTGTTAATTTCAAGATGATCATCATTTCCATCATCATCTTTATCACTGTCTTCATATACCTCAACCATAGATTACCAAGTGTCCTCGATCAATGTCTACATGAATTTTTCTCCAGACTTACTTGGTTTCTAAAAAAATAAGTATTGTTCCTTGCAATTCACTGGCATGCATACATGAGATGACTCCCAGCTGTTCTAGCTTCCATTCATGCAAGGATGAAATGACCGAACAGCAAAATGCTGGTCTGTCCTGTACAGGACAAAACCCTCCCATATTCCAACTATAGGCGAATGGCCTGTTTGCTCATTCTTTCATTGAACAACTGCTGTTTGAGTGTCTACTGTGTTAGACACTGACAGTGCACTAGGGGATACACCCTCTGCATGAGAAATGAAGGCTAAGTTCTGCTCTGAAGAAGCCTTCAACCTACTTAGAAAGGCAGGTTTAATCTGAAAATCTTGTACATAAATGCAAAATTAAATCTATTAGGGAGTCATGACTCAGAGTGCAAGGGCACTGAAAGTGTGGACAGAGGAGTGGTGATCTGGTTGGGGAAGACAAATAATGGACCTATGGTTAGAAAGAAAAATAAGCAAAAATAACCAACATTTACCATATGATTATTATGTGCTAGGCTTGGATGTCAGTGCTTTGTATGAATGGCCTCTGTAAGGTATAGGCTTAATGTTACTGTAGGGGTGAGAAGCAGTCTTAGACACCGTAGGTAACCCATCAAGGTTCACCCACCTGCTGGTGGCTAGAGGAGTGGGTGCTGGAACTCAGTTTGAGTGGGGCCTCAATCACTGATTTACATTGTCTTCTATCCTGTCTGAAGTGGAAGTTAACCAGGTAGAGAAGGCAGTGGGAAGGCTGGCAGAAGAGCATGTGCACAGTGCACATATAGAAAAGAATCAAAGGTACAAGGAGTGAAGGGAAGACAGAATGAGTAGGGTGCATGGGTGGGGAGAGGGTTTGTGGTGAAGCTGGGGGACAGGCTCAAAACTGGGCCTGAATGGAGTGGGGCCTGCCCAAGAGGAATACTCTGGAAGGTTCTGAGCAGGGGTGGACATGATCAGACTTGAATTTTGACAAGTCCATTTAATGGTAGTCTTAAATATTAGAAGGAAGCAAAGGCATATTTTTGGGAGACTATTAAAACTCTAGTGGGTTAGGTTGAGGGCAACAGAAGCACAGAGGTGAGATCTAACTTTCTGACTTTGATGATCTAATGGCTAATGCTACCATTCACTGAAATGGGAACAGCTGGAGGTAACATTTTTGCAGGAGAGGGTTAGTAATTTGACTTGGGCAGGTTGAATGGGAAGTGTCTTTTAGACACCCTGCTGGAATTGTCTAGTAGGCCATTTTATATATAGCCCTGAGCTCTGAAAGAGGTTAGGGCAAGAGATAGAAAAGTATGAATCATCCCAGGAGAGGTGATTTGTCCCCATAGACATGGGTGAAGAGGTCTAGGGATTCTAGACCCATACAAAGAATATTCACTATACCTCCTAATGCTTTCTTCTTTCCAATTTATCTCTGAGGGCTGATTCTCCTTATTGTGTGAACCTCTAACTGCACACCTGATTGTTTTGTTGAATTCCTCATTAATAACCTATATCTCTCCATCACACTTCATGAAGTCTGTCTCCTTGCTGTCCAGCTGCTCACCCTTTGTTCTCATGTTTGTTGACTTTTTTGTTTTCAGCCCCACTAAAGTTTGTTTTCCAAAGCTTGCCAGTGACTTCCAAGGAGCTGGATACACTAGCTCAACTCCTCAGTCTACACCTCCCTGATTTCCCCTTAGAATCCTGCTTTCTCCCCCTTTATACATTTTCCCCTCCTCTGGGTTCCCTGACACTCTTTTTCTCAGGTTCTCTGTCCTTTTCCTGTATTCTCTTTCTGTTTTACCCTATAAATATTAAGTGTTCCCCAGGAGTGTTTTTTTCTTCCCTCTTCTATGCCACTTGCTTCTATTTCACTTGCTGTCTCAGATGGTTTGTTCAACCCCATGGAATCAGCAATCACTCCTGTGCAGACAGCCCCAAAACATCTTTCTCACTAGGACCAGAAGACCTCAGCCCCCAGTGTCCACCTGCCTGCTAAACACAGGCTCCTGGGCATCCTGCTGCATCTCAGAATCCACATGGCCCATATCAAAGATTTTCTTTTTTTCTCAAGCAAGTCATTGTCCTACAGTGTCTTGTTTTAGCCAAGTCCTTTTTTTTAATTCTCTTTAATTTTTCTTGAATGTTACCAAATATCCTTACTGTATTTTTGCAGATTTCCTCTCATAGTTCCTATGATCTCCTGCCTGATCCTCCTTCATTATCTAATCAGTCTTTCTCATTTCTTCTTGCTCTAAATAGATTCTCTAAATTTTTGTAAAATGATCATAATCTCAACCTTGATCATATTGTTCTATAGGGTCAATTCTTCAGTAATACTGTATTATCTCTAAATTAAATACTGAGCCATAGCTTAGTTTTAAGAACCTTTCAAAATGGTACCAGTGTAACCTAAAATGTTTTTCTCCTAATAACATCCGAGGCATAGCTTCTGAGTCAGCTACGCTGAGCTGTCGTCCAGACAGCATGACATATCTGAGCTTTGGAATCCTCTACTTCATACCTGGAGCATAGTAAATGTTCACTAACCTCTGTTGTGTGCATGAAAAATGCCTGGTATTTCTGGTTCTTGCCCTTGCTCATGAGGTGCTTCTTGCATGGAGGCACTGCCTTTGTTATATTTTAAAAGTAATGTAGTATTTGTAAAATTGCCATCTTAAATTATGAAGTAGATATTTTGCACGCACAAGTATTCAAGACACATCTCTAGTGATACTTCCTTCATGAAATCACTTCTCATTTATTTAAGAATCAACTCTTTTTAGAATTTTCAAAGTACCTCTACTTTTATTTTTCAATTATTTTAAGTGCCATAGTAGGATGCAAAACATTTCAAAGGAAATATGGTTCCCAATTTTTTAACTAAGATATGTTTGAGCATTAGGTGCGCTTAAACCAAAAAACTTTGATTCTCAACAGCGATTTGTCTTTTTATTTTTTTTTTTTAATTTTAAAGAAGATAAAACCAAGGAAAATAAAACAGAATAAAACCAATTAAAAATAAACCAGGATAAGTGATACAGGACTTCAAAACCTTAGGAAACCAACAATAGTTACCATAATGCCTTTTGTTGTCTTAAAAATAGCTACAGATACTTTTGGACATAGTTAAAATCAAACAGAACAGAACAGAATAGAAACAGTAAAACCAAAACAGTGAATGCAATAAAGGACTTCAAAACAAACCACTAGTAAATTCAAAATGGCTACCACAATATGTCTTGTTATCTTTCTTTTTTTTATTGTAAAGATAATAAAATCCAACAAAACATAACAGAACAAAGTCAGTCAAAACAAAGCAGTAGAACTGGTACAGAACTTCAAAGAAAGATACTAGGAAAACAATAGCTACTATAGTATATCTTGTTATTTTCAGAATAGTTTTCCATTCCATCAGATATAGTAAAATCAAACCAAGAACAAACCACAATAAAGCCAATAAAAACAGAATATGAAATAAAGCAAAAAAAAAAAAAGATTAATCAGAATAAAGCAAAACAATGTGAACAATATTGGGCCTCAAAGAAAAGACAGAAGAGAATCCCCCATATTTGCTACATTGCATGCTGTCATCTTCCCAAGAGATGCTCAGACTGCTGGCTCCAGGCCTGCAAAGTCAACCAAATAATACAAGCATTTAGTTGCTTTATGTACCATAGTTGCTATCAACTTAGTCGGGCCTCCGAACCAGCAGGTGGCTTACTGAGGGCGGGGGTGGGGGGAGGAATGGGGGGTGGATTTCCTTGATTCTTAGCCTGTGCACTGGTAGGCCTATGGAAGGCACATCTCCTTCTCTTTCTGGAGTCTGCGCAGGTCACGCATACTCACCAGGAAGGCAGGCTAGTTGTCTTCTGGCTGGAGCCTCCCATGTCTTGTTATCTTTCAAATAGCTGCTCATGTCATCAGATTTAACGTAATCAAACAAAACAAAAGAGAATAAAACCCAACCCAACAAAACAATGAAAATGATATGGTTTCCTGGCCAGATTGCTCCCTGGTGAGACCTGGATTCCCACCCCCACCCCCACAGTCCACGAATGGTGCAGACTTGCAGAGAGAGGCTTGGTTGTCTCTCAAGAGTAATTTGAATATCTGTCATTTCCCTTTGTCCCTAGTCTCCTACAGTCCCATCATAGCAGCTACTCACTTGATTTAACCTCTTGGGAACTGAGGCTCTGTCTTGCTTGGGTTTAGGGCCCCTTGGCTGCCTAACAGAGTAGATTATCCATGGTATCTTCTCAGTATTTGTGGATCGGCAGTAGGTGAGTGGGTACATATGGCTGCTGCTACCTTCCATTCTAAATGAAAAGGGAACCCCAGATTCAGAGCCGTGTTTACTTTGCTTCGATCATCAGAGGAAAAGCAGCAGTGCTCCATCACCTGGCAAAAGGAACAATGTCCCGTATGTACCACAGTGAGTAGCTGCCTCTGCTATTTGGTTTGGAGAATAAATAAGATGGAGCCGCTGTGAGAGCAGAAGCATGAATATTATGCAAACACAGGCGTGTTTCTGGGACGCTAATCTCTGTGTGAGCTTTTCCTTCTTAACCCAGTGACTCTGCTGGATTCCAGTTACCACCAAGCCCAGGGCAGGCACTTCAAATGCTTCATGGCCTTGTTTCCACCAAAGGGGCTGTGAAATCAGTTATGTAAAATTACACTTTGTTTTCAGAAAACTGTATTTGTGATTTAAAGTTGGTCATTTCTCAATCGCTTAATGGAGAGGGTTATAATTCTCAAATTCTCCTAATTATCATTACATATACAAAATGTTTAGCATCTTGTAGGGTTTTTCTCTCTAGGACATGATTTGTTCTCCTTTCCACTTTTAAATAAACCAAGTGTTTACCAAAA
This sequence comes from Dasyprocta punctata, assembly GCA_004363535.1. Classification (NCBI taxonomy): domain Eukaryota; kingdom Metazoa; phylum Chordata; class Mammalia; order Rodentia; family Dasyproctidae; genus Dasyprocta; species Dasyprocta punctata. The sequence continues at coordinate 18,312 of RJWM01017911.1, read as the reverse complement.
ATTTAAAATAAAAAAATAGCCCTGGTGAAAGTGCTCTGGACAGTTCTCTCAAAGCAGCCACTGAATTACGGGAAAAACATTTATGGTTAAAAGCCACAAAGCATGAGAAGCAGGGGCTAATTCAGTTACCAGTAAGTCCGTTGTTTCTATCTGGAAACTATATTTTTCCATAGGTCTTTAAAAGGAAGGAACTACTTCAATTCTGTCCTGGAGTCCAGGGAGTGATGAGTGGGAGAACTTTCTGATTTTTTTTTCCCTGGTATTGGGGATTTAATCCGGACCTTTCCATGAGACACACTCCAGCCCTTTAGAATTTTTTTTTTTTTTTTTTTTTTTTTTTAATTTTGAGACAGTCTGGCTATATCACTAATTGCACTGGCTGGGCTGGAACTTGTGATCCTCCTGCCTCAGCTTCCCAGAGTACTATGACTACAGGTGTGCACTCCAATACCTGGTGAGCTTTCTGTTCTTGACAGGGAGTTGAGGCAGGCATTGCAGGGCTACCTAGGCTTTCAATTTGCATGCAAATGGCAGTGTGCTGGTCACTCCTAGGCTGGGTTGAGCTCATTGGAGAAGCAGGAGGTCCAAGTGTGTGAATCATCAACCCTAAGGAAAGCAGGTCTACTTTATTTTTTTGCCCCCAAGACATTCATTTGCAAAATGGTTACAATAGTTCCTGGGCCCAAACTATTTGATGAAGTTGTTACTTTGATCAATGGGAAGGGAGATGCTAAAACAAACAAACAAGCAAACAAAAAATCATAGTATTTTGAGAGGCAGAAAATGTAGAAATATAGCATGCTCTTATGCTTTCATTCAGTTTTGCAAGGTGCATTACCCTTTTCCATTTGTTAAATGCTCCCAAAGGTCAATGAAAGATGTGAAAACAAATGTGACCATGAACTTACTCCATTGCAGAAGGGTGAGACAAAGCCAAGATGTTCTTCTTGGGTTTGAAGTCTTTGCCTAAACATGGTTGTGTAATGGTTTGGGAGTTAGTCCTTAAATCTCTTGAGTTGCTTATGAAATGTTTTATCAAACAATTTTCTGAAATATACTAGGTTTTAATGACTCATAGAGTCATACAAACATATACATGATCTTGAGGATTATGGAATTAGAGGGGAGAACTCCTTTAAAGCACCCAGTGCTTTACAGGCAAGGAAACTGGGTGCCAGCAAGTTTAAATGATGTGTCCAGAGCCCTGGGAAGTACCCTTGAGAAAGGAGGGAACCCCAACCTCCAATTCTCAGCCAAGGGCTCATTCTTTTGAGCACATTTTTCATGAATATTCTGGTAATGGATTCCTTTTCTGCAGTCAGTGCAAAATTCTTGGAAGAAATCAAGGATGATTTTTTTATTACCCCCAAGTGATTTCAAGATAAGAGAAAATATTTTATAATTATAATGACTGTGCTTTTAAAAACTGTATGATTCTCTGTAACATTTATAATTCAGAAAGTTCTGTCAGGTAGTTTTAATTTTGACTGCAATTCAGGTGAAGAGTTATTTATGCCAGATTTAGAAACTACCAAGTGAGAGTCCAGGCTCCTGAAAGATAAAAACAGGGATCCAAGGAAGGTTGGGCTTACAATTGCATTCTTGGAGTTTTTTAGTGCGACATGAAAATCGATGCTTTAGTATTTTAAAAAATGATTGACTCTTAACTGAGGAGATGAGCCTCTCCCCAGCTGCCTCCTTTGTTTGCCCTGAGTGGAAGCTGGGCTTTATCCACTCTGTCTTTCCTAATAGATCTGTGTCACTGTGACATGCTGGTGCATAGGGCATTGAGTCTTCCAGGGCATCAGCAAAAGCTCACTTATTTGAGAAACATTTTTTTTCTGTTTATTTATTTATTTTTTGTGGTACCTGGGCTCGAACTCACAACCTCGCACCTGACCAACAGGCTCTTTTTTTTTTTTATTTTTTTTTTATTTTTATTTTTTTTATTTTATTTGAGTGAAGAAAAACAAAACAAACAAAAGCCACAACAACAACAACAAAAAAACGACATATATAGTGAAAACAACAAGCAAAAGAGACAAGCAAACAACTAGAGTAAATACACAACATTGCAGGTTTACAAAACCGGTAGATAGAAGCTTGACAATGGTTGCAATTTGCGCATCGCTATCTTTAAAATGGTTTCTTACATTAACAGATATAGACATGCAAGATTGATCCAATCATATGGGTATTAATTGTTCCCTCTCAATAACGAATACGTTGAGCAGTGTTCTTTTTAGTTATCTTACATATACACATATACAGGTTTATATCCCCTCCTCTTCCCTTTTCCCTTTCCACCCATTCCCCTCCAGCAGGCTCTTAAGCCACTGAGCCAAACACCCGGCCTTGAAACATTTTTTTCTAAATTATCAATAGTAGCGGTAAAAATAATAACAGTAATAATGACAGCCAATGTCTAACAAATACGTTTTAAGGTTTTTTTTTTAAAGGTTCTTTGCAAGTATTAAGTGATTAGATTTCCTTAGCAACCCTATGAGACAGGTACCATTATTTCAATTTTATGCCTAATGAAATTGAGACCCAGAGAGCTTAAGTAACTTGCGTCAGGCAACACAGTCAGCAAATACCAGTAAGTAGTCTTCATATTTTTTATGAGAAATGTTTACCATGATTATTTTCTTACAATAACTAGTTGTTCAATTATTTGTATTTTGGTGAAGAGTCTCCTCTCTTTGAACATCAGTTTCTTACATCCTAAGCAATTAGGGTGAGCTGTTCCATGTTGGTGTTCACTCTAGTCCTACACATTTAGGAGTCTACCATGTTCTATCTTGTGCCTGATGGACCTGGGCTGTCCTGTCTGGTCCCGTTCTGCCCCTTTTTCTGCTACTTAACTCCAGGGATAAACAAAAGTCATGTGTCACTATCATATTTATTTATATATAAACATAAGATGTACTAATCCTTTAAAATGGTTTTTACCCCCTTGGGGGAAAAACAGAGAAACTAAATAACTACTCCTGCACGACCCCCTCCTTCCTCCCACATTACTTCTTAAACTATTTGTTTTAGCAAACCCTTTCATCACAAGTGAGACAAAGCCCTCCCCTAAGCAACATGAGGTCTGGAGTTCACTCTGCCCTCTCCTTTTTTATTTACCCCCACACGGTTATACAGACCAGTCCAGGTCAAAATGAACCCAAAGGCAACCTGGAATGGTATAGGGACAGTGGGTAACCTTACCAGGTAAACATCAAAGCCTTCCTACCAGCGTCTGCGAAGCTCAGCCTCAGCAGATAGGTGCGGTGTTGAGTGTGTCCCCCAGCATTGTATGTGTCTGAGTTGAGAGTGCTTTCCGTGGGTGGTGTGAGGTGTCCCTCCTCAGCCCCCTTAAACTATGAAGTCCCAAAAGCCTCCCCATGTCATTCAAGATACCTAGCTGTGAGCTTAGTGCTACTCTTTGGTGCAGTTCAGAATGGAATCATTGCAAACTACAACTTCCTTGACTCAGAATCAATTGGAGTTTTTAAAAAACAATGAAAGATTTTGAAATTTGTACCTTTCTGTATGTGAAAGTATTTCATAAGGTACATTACCAGGCTTTGAAACAAACCCCTCAAGAGTTGTAATAAAAGAAAATTTCCAACCATATAGAGTGGATGGGTAGTGAAAGAAATAGACACAGTTGTTTACATGTGTGTCTGACATCTCCACTTGAAGGGGTTAAGTCCCACATGAGTGACTGCATCTTCCTCTATGAATTCAGCAGGGAAGCATGTCCATTTCGTCACTGCCTCACACCCCGCTCTCCATTGGGCCCTGTCTCCACTTGCCGGCAGACAGAGCTCTCCTACTTCGCTTCTGATTCTAGCAACTGTGATCATGCATGATGAGAGAGTATTGGCTCCTAAGGTGCTTGTGGGATGCTGAGAAAGTTTGGTTTGCCTGTAAAGTCATGCCTATCCCTTTTATCAAATGACTTTTATCTGCATGTTGGGGACATTAATTTCACCTGTTCCTTTTCTGGCTCAGTGTTTTGAGTTGTAGTTGATGGTGACTATTTAAGGATTTATTTCTTTAGTCGTGGAGAGTTGGGTGGACTATGTGAGCTTGGGGTGGGTGGGGGACTGGTGGACATTTCTCCCAGCTACTCTGTATCTTCTACAGTGGTTTTACAGAGTAGGGGGTGGTGAACTTTCCTGGAAGAGAAAAGGTTTATCCTGATGTCAGATAGATTAACCTCTTGTGGTTAGTACAAAAGCTGACATCACCTCAGCATTCATGTTAACATCCCTTCCCCCTTGTTATCGGAGCTGGATTCTGTGGAATATGAAGGGGTGTGTGTGTGTGTGTGTGTGTGTGTGTGTGTGTGTGTGTGTTGAGCTTGGCATAACTTTTTTCCCCTAGTGACAGGAGAACCTGCTAAGTGAGAGACAGGATGACCTAAACCTGGGTCCTTCAATCAATAACCCACAGGCAAGGTAATTACTTTAAACAACCACTTGAATTTTCTGCTTCACTGTATTTACAGTTGGTGGAAAACAAATTCTGCAATATGTACATGCTTTTTATCAAGGATGTAGCACAAATATCAATAAAGTGTCCTTTTAAATCAATATTTGCTAGGAAAAAGCACAGAATGTTCTTGGTATTTGGGTACATAAGACTCTGCAACTGAAAAAAAAACATTGAATTTGTTACATATTTATACACAAGTAATATGCAGTGTAACAGGAAAAAAACAGGTCTACATTTTAATAAAGTCCAACTCATGCATGCATTGATAAGGCAAATTGTTTTGTACTTACATAGATTGTGGATGGAGTTTTCTGCTTAGTCTCTTGTGGGGAAAAAGCAGTTTTAAATATTTCATTGGAAAACAAAAGTGCTTCTTTATTGGATTCACTTCAGATGAAACTGAATTGATGAATAATGTATATGCCTTATGCCAATTTAAAGAAAAAAGTCCTGTGATTTGTACAGCTGTGACTGAGAGAAGCCAACTGACACTTTGGGGGAAAGAAGACTGAAAATGAAAGGATAAATGGGTGGAAAATTCCACGACTTTCAATCCCCATGCTCCCTCAAGGATAGGACTGTTACTTGAGAAGGGTGTGCTGAATTTTTGGCATTCTTACAGTATCTCATTTTGAAGATGGAATGTAAACTTTGGCTTCTAGCTAGTATCACTGTTCTCTGAAGAAGACTCAATTATATTTTCTGGAACTTCTTAGTAACACTGATTCGTCTAAACTTAATGTTTCAAAAGTTTTGGGCAGTTTCCTTCAGTGGAAAAGAGCAAGCTCATCTCTGCAGAAGCCCGAGGGTGATATCCTTTCTTGAATGAGACTCACTGTCCCTACAAGAGCTCAGTGAGGAGCAGGCCTACTTACATATTCTACTGCTAATCCTGAGGTGTGTTGTTGAAAATTCGTTTGCTGTAGAAGTCAAGAGACTGCCAGCATGTGGGTGTGGTGGAGACTGGACATGTGTTGGGTGCTGGTGATAAAGATTTGTTCTACCAACGCTTTGCAGCATGAGAAGGGACTAATCCTCCCCCCACCCCCTCGCAACTGGGGAATTGAACCAAGGCCCTTTGCACTGAGCTACATTGCAAACCCTTTTAATTTTTTTTTTTTTTTTGAGACAAGATCTCACTAAGTTGCTAAATTGCTTAGGCTGGATTGGAATTTACAACCTTCCTGCCTCAGCCTCCCACAGTGCTGGGATTACCATTGTGTAGAACAGTCTCATGGTTCAGTCGGGTGCCCCTTATAACACACATGACCTGTGAGTTTAAAATTACTTTTACTATTTTTGCTTCTCAGCACAATATGCTAATTTTCTAGGTGTCTGAAATAGCTTTGAACAAAACTTAAATTATCAAAGGAAAACAGCTAATAAAATATAATCATTTCTTACTTGCATGTTTATTATGAAGAAGTAGAGGTAAAGTTTTTTTTGGGGGGGTAGAATTGCTTTTAAGATAAAAATTTCACTCAAATATTCAGAATTCAAATTTTTCTTGCAGTAGTGTCAGTACATGACTAATATTTAAAGCTATACTTAAACATTAACTGTTAGTCACCTTATTTTAATTAACTAGAGATTTTGTGTATGATACAGAGAGGTCAGTTTTAAGGATGTTCAAAACACCCTTTAGCATAAATAACCTGAATAGAAATACCAGCAGATTTGGTAGAATAATAAATTAATGAGACATAAACATTTAGAAAATTTAGATGATTTCTTATTGTCTTGTTGTGATTTTCAATGCTTGCTTTAAGTTATAAAATTGTTTGTATAAATTTTCATATGTATGTATATGTGTGTGTGAGTACATGTGTGTGTCTTCCCACTATAGAAAGGCTTTTGAGAAAAGGATCGGTATTCAAAACATGCCTGAACATTACTGGAAGAACCCAATGAACTGTACCATAGTTTCACCAAGGACCGGATTATATGTTAGGGATGCTATATATAGAACTGCCCTGCTGTCATAGAATGTCCTGTACCTCTTTCAGCCACTTTCTTTTTCTAGGGTTGTGTTAGGTCTTATGGCATGGGACTTGGAGTTCAGAGTGTATGTATTTTCCTTTAAAAAAGGTAGGAAGTTATTTTTATTTGCATTTCCTTAATGATTAGTGACACTGAACAATTTTTTATATATCTGTTGGACATCTGTATGTCTCCTTTGGGGAAATTTTTATTCAAGTCATTAGCTTAATTTTCAATAGAGTTATTAGATTTTTAAAATTGGGTTTGAGCTCCTTATATATTTTGTCCCACTTTGTTGTCTACCTTTTCACTCTTTTATTTCCTCTGATGCATAGAAACTTTTAAGTTTGATGTAAATTCACTTATTTGTTTTTGTTTTGTTGCTTGCATGTTGGTGTCAAATCCCTAAAATCATTGCTAAGGCCAGTGTCAAGAAACTTTTACCTTTTGCTTTCCTCTAAGAGTTTCATAGTTTTGAGTCTTGTGTTTAGGTATTGTGTTGGTTACTTTTCTCTTGTTGCTGAGACAAAATACCTGACACCCAAAATTAAGGAAGGAAAAGTTCATTTATCTCACAGTTTGTGGAGGTTTCAGTCCATAATCAACTGGCTGAGATTGCCTTTCCCCTGAGCCATGCAGACCATGGAAGAGAGAAGCCAGTACACTTTTCCTGTGAGTCAGCCAAGGCCATCCTGGACCTGGGAGGAGCTCATCAAGAAGCTAGTTTGATCTTCCCCTAAGCCATGCAAACCAGGCAGGGTCCAGGAAGAGAGAAGCCAGATTGCTTTTCCTGTGAGCCGCACAGACCATGTGGGGCCCAGGAAGAGAGAAGTCAGTTTACTTTTGCCATACACTGACCAGTGTGTGCGCTGAGAATAAAGACTTATCTCCCCCACCCCCACATCATAAGCAACCAGCTGGTTCTAAGGACAGGTTGAGTTGATAGCAACTGAGGTACAAAAACAACTAAATGCTTGTATTGTTTGATTGACTTTGCAAGATGAAGGCTGGTCATCTGAGCATCTATTGGGAGCATCACAGTATGCAATGTGGCAAATATGGGGAATTTCCTTCTGTCTTGTTTTTGAAATCCAGTATTGTTCTCACTGTTTTGTTTTGTTCTGATTTATTGTTTTGTTTTATTCAATGCTCTGTTTTGATTGGTTTTTTTCTGTTCTGTTTTATTCGAATTTACTACGTCTGAGGGAATGGACAACTACTGTGAAGATAACAAGATATATTATGGTAGCCATTGTTGAAGATCTATTGTCTTGTTTTGAAGTTCTGTATCACTTTCACTACTTTGTTTTGATTGACTTTGTTCTGTTTTGTATTGTTGGTTTTTATTCTCCTTTAAAAAAAAGAGAGACATAATCAGCTGGTTCTAAGGCAGGGTGGTGTGGCTGAGGGGCAACCATTCATAGTAGATGGAAGACAGCAAAAGCAAAAGAGCAAACATGGGGATGCATGAGAGAAGACCTTTTCTGTCCCTTATATTTTATGTAGGCTACCCACCCTAGGGTGGATGTAGCACTCACACCCATAATCCCAGCATTGGATCACGAATCAATCAGAAATTCTAGAAGCCTGCCCCCATGATTTCATGAGGCTTTGGGAAGACATCTAGACACAAACCATAACAGGCATTTAGTAGATTTTCAGTTGATTTTTTGTATGGTGTAAGATAGATGTCATTTCATTCTTTGACATATGGATATCCAATTTTCTCATTCATTTTATATTACTGGTACCCTGTTGAAGATCACTTGACTATATACATATGAACTTATTTTTAGATTCCCTATCCTGTTTGTATGCCTGCCTTTATGTAGTACCACACTGTTCTACAGCTTTGTTCTTGCTCAAAATTAGTTTGAGTATTTGTGCTCTTTCCTAGTATAATGTGAATCTTAAAAATTTTGTATTTTTATAAAATTCCTTATGATTATTTATGTGTCATTTAGTTTCTTTCATTGATGTTTGGTGGTTTTCAGAATATAAATCTTCTACCTCTTAGTTTTTTCTATCCATTTTATTCTTTCAGTGCTATTTTTTTTTTTTTTTGTACCAAGAATCAAACTCACAACCTTGCACTTGCCAGGCAGGAACTTATGCCACTGAGCTAAATCCCTGGCTAAGTACTATTTTTTTTTAATTAAAAAAATTTTTTTATTTCAAAGAGAATAAAATCAAACTAAATAAAACAGAATAGAGCCAATCAAACAAAGCAGTGAACACAACACAGGATTTCAAAACAAGACAATAGGAAATCAATGGTAGGTAACACCTTCTCCCATCATGCTTCCTTTCCTTTCATCTCCACAACATCCACTGTACATTTGGGATCCCACCAACTCCCCCAGTTTTCTACACTAGGGCAACAACATGGTGTGTACCTATGTGAATCTGAACAATCTCACCCATGATCATGATCTCAAGTTGCATCCACCTACCTACAAGAGCCTCGTGACCATCCCTCTTTATAGCTTAGTAGCTTTCCATTGTATAAAAATGTCACATCTCCCCCATCCATTTTGTTGTTGACAGGTAAGCCACCTCTGCTTCTTTCTGGTTCCCCATTGTGTGGAGCACCATCATCCTCTCTCCTCTGACCCCCAGTCCATGAACCTCCCCCTGAATCAAATGTTTCTTGTATACTGCATACTGATGAATCCCACCTACAGATCCACTCTGCCTGTGTTTCTATTGGCAAATCGAGGCCATCCACAACAATGGTTATGGCCAACATGCGCTGCCTTGTCTCTGCCTTGCTATTTTCTTGCCATTGGCTCCCTACTTTTCCCCTCCATTCAATTGCCTGCCCCACTCAGTGATCTCCCCCTGCCACTGTTTCTTTAACTGTGGTCATTTTTATCTCTCTCTACATTATCCTTCAGTATTCTCTGGATTGGTTTGGTGGTCAGGAATTCCTTCAGTTGTTCTTTATCATGGAAGAATCTTGTTTCTCCATTAATTTTTTTTTTTTTGGTACCTGGGATTGAACTCACAACCTCATGCCTGCCAGACAGGTGCTCAAGCCACTGAGCCAAACTCCCAGCCCTGCTTTTTGAGGCAGGGTCGTACTATGTAGCTCAGGCTGGCCTTGCACTCGCATTGTAGTCCAAGCTGGCCTCAAACTCACAATGCTCCACCTACCTCAGCCTCCCGAGTGCTGGGATTAAAGGCATGCACCACCATGCCCAGCTCTCCATTAATTTTGAATGACTGTTTTACAGGATACATCAATCTAGGTTGGAAGTTTTATTTCAGGACTTGAAATACTTCACTCCAAGATCTTATGGACTTCATGGTTTGTGTTGAGAAGTCTGTTGTGATTCTGATGAGTTTTCCTTTATAGGTGATCTGTTTCTTTTCTCTAACAGCTTTTAATAGTCTGTTCTTGTGCTGAATTTCTGAGATCTTGATTATTATATGTTTGGGTGTAGATTTATTTTGGTTATGGCTAGTTGGAGTTCTATATGTTTCACTTATCTGTTTGCCAGGTCCTTTTCCCATGCTTGGGAAGTTTTCTGCTATTACTTTTGTAAATAGTCTTTTTATGTAATTTGTGTTGGCCCCTGCATTTTCACTGACTCTGATCAGTCTTAAGTTATTTTTCTTTGTATCATCTTGCAGCTGTTGAAATGTTATTTCTTGGTTCCTTTTTATTTTTAAGAGATTTTTCTTTTTGTGATCAGTAGCTGCAATTCTGTCTTCAAGGTCTGAGAGTCTATCTTCAGCCTTGTTCAAGCTTTTGCCAGCTTTCAATAGAGTTTTTAATTTCCTGGGTATCTCTTTGCATCTGTTTCATACTTTCCAATTTTTCTCTATATTGCTCACTCATGGTTTCCCTCATTTTCTATGCTCCTCTTTTTTTTTTTTAAATCTATGTCTTCTTCAGATACACTCAGCAATCCTTTCATTATGTTTTTGATTTCTTCTTTTACCTGAGATATTGTTTCTGATCTGATTTCTTTTAAGTCTCATGAAGTTGTTCTGTTACTTCAGTTGCCATCATCCCAGAAATTTCAGGTGCGCAACTTGCAATTTATTCTATGTCTATGTCTCCCAGGCCTGTTCTGTGTGTGCTGGAGGACTTTGATTGCCTTTTGTTCTTTATCTTGACATTTTCCTGGTTTTCTCTGGGCAAGCAAGTTGTGGGATCCCTGGCACTTCCTGCATTGGTTACCCATCCGCAGTGTAGGGGAATGGTTCAGGCACTTGGGTTTCTCCTAATCTAGGTTCCCAGGGTGGTGGTGGGGTGTGGCGTGGGTTTTTCCAGACACTCACAGCTTCTCCAAGGTGTGGCTGGCTGGTTTTTCCATCTCATGCTGGCTACAGGTCCCTGATGGTGGCCATCAGGTTCAGGAGGGTGGGGTTGGCCGCTTCTTCTCCTGGCCTTCCCTGTCTATTCATGGTGTGTGCACAGGGGTGGGGCTGGCTTTTCAGTGCTAATATAAATGAGATTGTTTTCTTGATTACTTTTCAGATAATTTGTTACATTTGAAGGTTGGTTTGCATCAAATAATTATATTGAATTTGTTTTTTAATTTCAATGGCATTTTTAGGATTTTTATACATATAAGAGCTTGTCATTTGCAAACAAAGATAATTTAATTTATTATTTTCTGATTCTATTTATTTTTCTGATATAATTGCTCTGTCTAGGACTTCTAATACTATGTTGAATAGAAATAGTGGGACTGGCTGCTTTTGTCTTATTCTTAGAATTAGAGGGGAGGCTTTCAATTTTTCAGTGTTAAGAACAGTGTTAGCTATTGTATGATATGCAATGATGTTAGCTATGCTACCTATAGTCAAATTCTATGTTGCAGAATTTTTTCCTTTCAAAGAGTAGTGTCTTCTATCATTTTGCTATGTGTTTTCCATGTTTTATAGCTTTTTTGTTTTTATTTCCTACATTACTATGTTTTTTTATTTAGTTGATTTTTTAGATTTAATTTTAAAGGAAATGAAACAGAACAATAAAACAAACCAAAACAGTGATAAGACAGCAGGAAATCTACAATAGTTACTATATTGAATATTGTTGTCCTCTAAATAGTTGCTCAGATTACTGACTTTAGGCTTGCAAAATCAATCAAATAATACAGTTCTTCTGAATCAGCTGGTAGCTCGATGAGGGAAGGGGAAACTGTTCTTCACTTCCTAACCCATGCAGCCAGGTGGCTCACAGGCAGGGGCTTAGCTTCCTTCCTGGTTCTTCCCAGTCCATGCTCTCTAGTTGATTTTTTTGAGTAGTGAAATATTTGCCTCTTTTATATATTCCATACTTTCTATCCAGTTACCTTGGGGGATACATTAATGTTATACACCCTAATTTTGATTCATAGTACTTTAACATTAATAATGTGTTAGAATGTGTGCTCTCTCTCTTTTCAGTTGGAAAGTGTATAAAATGCACAATTGCTGTCTATATACTGTACAATTGCATTCTATACACTGTGAGCCTCTGAAACATAAACTAGTAATTCAATGTATTCCTAAATTACATTGAAGACAATATGCAGAGTCACAAATTGTAGTTATAATAATATTAGCTTTCAAACTAATTCTTGCTTTTTAAACAAATGAATGGATCTATTAAATTATATAGAAAACAAAAAAAGTAGAGTTATAAATTATTGTTACAGCAATTCTTGCTTTTATTGCCTATGCATTTACATTTACTAAGATTTTTTCTTCATATAGTTTCATGTTATGCTCTCATGTTCTTTCATTTCAGTTGAATGAATTCCTTTAGTATTTCCTGCAGAGCATGTCTAATGGTAATGAATGCCTTTAGCTTTTATTCATCTGAAAATATCTTAATTTGTCTCATTTTTGAAGGACAGTTTTGCCAGTTGAAGGATTCTTTGTTGACTTTCAATATATTAGCCCATTGTCTCATAGCATCCAAAGCTTTGGATGAGAAATTTGCTGATAATATTATTGAGGACCTTTTGTATGTGATGAGTCACTAATCTGTTGTTTTTAAGATTCTCTCTGTGTATTCATTATTTGATAGTTGGATTATAATGTTTTTCAGTTTTGGCCTTTTGAATTCATCCCACTTGGAGTTCATTGAGTTCCTTGGATGTCTATGTTCATGACTTTTGTTAGATTTGAGAATTAAAAAAAAAAACATAATTCCAAATGCCTTTTGGTCTCTTTTTTCCCCCCTCCTTTTGAGATTCCTACAATGTATAAATTGTTCCATTTAATGGTATCACACAGGATCCATCTTCTCTTTTCTTTAATATGTACCTTGTTTGGAAGTTCTTTGTTTCTTTTCTTCTGCCTGCTTAAATCCATCTTTGAATTCTCCCAATGAACTTTTCATTTCAGTCATAGTAGTTTTAAATTCCAGAATTTTTTTTTAGATTTTCTATTGGTATTTCCATTTTTATCATGTACTCTTTCCTTGATTTTCTTGACTTCTTCCTTTAGTTTTTGAACACCTATATGGCTGTTGATCTTTGTCTAATAGATCTGCTATCAGTTTTTCAGCTCTTTTTTCAGATTTATTTTGATTTCTCTGAATGAGTCATTCTGTTTATTACTTTATGCCTTTTTTTGTTATTGTAGCTATACACTTGAATCTAAGAATGCGACAACTCTTGAAATCATATTCTTCTTTTTCCCTAGTTTAATTGTTATGTTACTTTTTAAGTTGTTGTGGACTCCATGTTGTAGATCAGTCTGAGGCATAAACTTTAAAGTCTTCTCAGATGTTTTCTGAGTCTTTGCTGTTCCCTAAAAATGTAAGGTGACTTTATTTTCCCTTTCTCTGTGTGGTTCTTTTTGAACATCTTAGTTCTTAATATCTGGCTCCCAAAATGAGAAAAGAGAGAAATGAATTAGCAAAAGTGATATCCCTTTAATTACACTGCAAGTCACTTTAGCTGGGTGGGGGTGATGAAGAGGTGCTTACAACTCTGTGCGTGTGTGTGTGTGTGTGTGTGTGTGTGTGTAGAGGTGCAACAATGCCACCAGCTCTTCATCTACACTTTATACCAGAAGTTAAAAATCAGAGAAGAGCTATCAAATATTTGGAAGAAAGTGTCCCTTTTACTCATCATGGCCCCCACAAGTTATGTGTGGATTGCTCCACGTTCCCTGCTGTGGGGAGGGTGTAAGGGATAGATGACTGCTATTGTGCTGATAAAAGAAGTGAAATAAATCACATTTATCATTCAAGGCATCACCCGAAAATTACAAACCTTCAATATACTTCAAAATTTCAGAATACATCTGATAGATTCTGCCAATGTAATTGTTGTGTCGGTGTAGAAGTAGATTCCTAGTACTTTCTACTCTATCACCTTCCCAGAAATTTTCTATTCTTCTGAGAGCTTTGATTTTTGAAGGAGAGCTGCTTTTGGGTTATAATATTCTTTCTTGATAGTCATTTATTCTTTCAGCACCATCTTACTTCCTTCTGACCTGCAAGTTTTCTCCTAAATGATCCACTGGTATGATAATCTTATAGGGATTCCCTTGTGTGTGATAAGTTGCTTTTGTCTTGCTTTCAAAATTCTCCTTTGAAAATTTCGATGCAGTGTATCTTGACATAGATTTCCTTAGATTTATGTTACTTAATATCATTTGGGCTTTTTGGGTCTGAATGTGTATTTCCCTCCTTGAAGTTGGGAACTTTTCAGCTATTCTTGCCTTGAGTAATGTTTCTGGTCATATGACTCTCTTCACCTTTTAGAATTTGTATAATGTATGTTAGTCCTCTTGTCTGTGTCCTACAGTTCCTTAAATTTCCTCACTCTTTTCTGATTGAATTAGTTCCTGTGACTTATGTTTGAGTTGATGGATCCTTTCTTCTCCATGATTTAGTCTGAATTTCTCCACTTGATCTTAATCAAAAGACTGAGAAGTGATAGTCTAAATTTCTCTTGCAGATTTTTCAGTTTAGCTATTCTGTTCTGTTTCAGTTCTGCACTTTTTGCTGTTTTTTTCTGTGTTGAAATTCCTACTTTGATCACATGTATTTTCCTGACCATCTTTATTCTCACTTTGGTCACATGTATTTTATGACAATCTTTATGAAAGCCACTTTTAATTCTTTATCAGCTGAATGAACATAATTCCATTAATTGGAATATGTAGTGTGATTTATTTATTTATTTGTAATATCTTTGCCTATTCATCAATGTCCTTACTACCTGTGTTACTATCTGTATATTAGAAAAAGCACACAGCTTTCACGGTCTTCTTGGAATGTTTTAATACAAGAAAGATCCCACCAATTGGTCTGGCAAGAGATTTTTTTTTCAGGCCTGTACCAACATTTTTCTTCCCACTGGAGAAGCCATCAGCTGTAGTTTTTGTCCACCTTCTGTATGCTGAACCAAAGTAGGTGTGGGATTGGTATCCTCTAGCCCAAGCTGCTATCTTTATTCTCTTCTGGTTGGCTAGACTGTCCTGGACTCATCAGAGTTTCAAGACTGTTACAACATATGCCATTACATCAGGCATAACTGGAGAATTGGAACTCTGGACACATAAATTAACTCTTTGTCTCCAGGAAGAAATTGAGGGTTGGGCTTCTTAGTCTATTTACTATGTGCAGTGGAGGGGCTAGCATCAGTATTCTTTAACAGCCCAAGCTTCCATGTGTAGTCTCCCATGGGTGGCTAGACTATGTAAATCTTATTGGAGTTCTTTCAAATCTGATAGGACAGGAAGCATTCCTTGAGAAAAGTTAGAGTGCTAGACATGCAAATCAAGCTCTGGGGTTTCTTCCTGATGGAATGCTGCTATACTTGGTGCAAAGTCCATGGCAAGAGGGTTTCCCAAATCTCTCCACAGGTTTTGATTTGTCTTTGTGTTCTCTCAAGAGTTCAGGACTCTTTCAACTATTATCTGATTTCTCATAAAGGGAACGTTTTTGCGAATTGGTGTGTTTGTGGGATAAAAGAGGGTCCATGTCCTCCTATTCTGCCATCTTGCTGATATCATCCTATTCTTATTATGTTTCTTCACATCTTACTTTGTGTCAGCTTCTCTGTTAATCATTAGGAACTTATCAACAAGCATGTCATGGATTCTGCCTCCTCAAAATCTTACAATCTAGAAGGCAATTTAGTTTAGTAGGATTGAGCTACAGTATAGGACAAGTCAAACGCTCTCTGGGAGTGATGTTGACAGAAAGGTCAAAATATTACAGGGGTCTAGATGCCAGGGAATACTTCCTGGGAAAAAAGCAAGAAACTTAACGAAAATGGAATTGGAAAGGAGAACAGACAGATGACAATAAGCAAATATTTCAGTGAGAATGTGCAAAATTTCAGATGTGATAGGAGACTTTTTAAATATTTGAATAACTACAATTCCCCAAATGTGGCATATGGAGAATGAGGTAGGGAATATCATATGGAGCTAGAGCAATAAGCAGAGGTCGAATAATAAAAATATGGTGAATCACATGGAGGATTTTATTTTGAAGATAATGAGGGACCTATTGAAGTGTTTCAAATGGAAGATATATACCTAGAATTCTGAATTTTAAATATTACTCTGGAGACTGAACTAGAGCTTCAGTCAAGGATACTGGTTAAGAGAATAGTTCAGGCAGGGATACTAGTTAGGAGAATAACTGCAATCCCATTGAGTGAGCAGTAGACTGAAAGCAGCGGTAGGAGTAGCAGAAAGAGGTGTTTGAATATAAGAGATCAATAGGACTTTGTTATTGCTTAGAGCTGGAATGATCTTCCAAAAATATCATGTTCAGCTGTGGTGCTTTTGGAAAGTGACTGGATCTTGGGGATGCTATACTCATTAGAAGAACGATTCACTGATGAATTCATAGCTAAATGCACTGTTAGGAGGTGGGGCATGGTTGGAAGAGGTGTGTCATGTTGGTAAGCCTTTGCAAGGTGTATCTCTCACCACAGCTCCTCTCTGTGTTCTTTCTGATTCCTGGTTGCCATGATGTGAGCAGCTTTCTTCCATCATGTTTTTCTTTGTGGAGCCAGTCAACCATGGACTGACACCCCTAAACCATGAATAAGTAAAACCTCTCTTCTTTTAAATTGTGGGTATTGGATATTTTGGTTCAGTGATGAGTAAGCTGATTGACACACACTCACTCAATGGTAAATGAAGAGTGGTGAGAAAAAGTAGAGTGAAAGATGGTATAAGTCTTCTGACTTGGGCGGCCCAGAGAACAATGTAGCTGGTCACTGAGAATCAGAAGGTGAGTGGGATAGAAATAACAAGTTCAGTCTATGGAATTGTGTACTTTAAATGTTCCTATGGCCATCAAGTAGAAATATCCAGCAGTCATTCTGGGTCTGTTGAAAAAGATCTGGGCTAGGATTTGGTAGTCAATGAGAATAGTTGTAAAGCCCGTTGAGAAGTGTTAAAGGAGCTGTTATTACAGTCATTTTGTTGGGAACTGTAAATGATCACTACATAAAGATATGCAGTCTTCATCATTTCTTTAAGGGAAGGGTGTTGGAAGGTTCTGATACTGGCACCTTTGAGGATAATCACCACTGAGAGTGAAGTTGACATAAATCACCCAGAAAAAGCCTCCCTTTGGCAAGACAAATCTGTGATGGTGCAAAGGCAGAGAAAAAAAACCTTTTTTTTTTTTCTGAGCACAGTGTGTACTCAAATGAAGTATTAAAAGTAAGATGATATTCCTGATACACCTTTTCCACCCGATACACCTTTTCCATTCAAACACATAGACACTTGAATCATTATCTGGATATACTCTTCTTCATAAGTGTTGAAACTGCATAGCTGGAGTGTTGATCTAGTGGTTAAATCAGGCTAGTGTTTTGTGCTACCACATCAAGTTTCTCATCTCAGAGATCATGTTTCATATTCATCTACAGTCTCCATTCCATGACCACGGTTTGACAAATGGCAAGTTCTCTGGAAGTATTCATTGACTGTATGGAGGTTTTTTGACAGATTAAAATAAGAATCTCAATTATTACTTTTTAGAATGGAATGTGTATGACAAGTAGGGTATATTGGAGGCAAGGACCAGATATTGAAAATTCATATATTTTTGAGTACTAGGATGTTCTCTGGCACTCAGGACACCAGCACTGTGGAAAAGACTCCTAAAATTCTATCACCAAATCTTTGCACTGGATTTTGGTTTGATGTCTTCCTTGAGATAAATTGATTTTACACATTATTGGTTAAAGGTTTGTGTTAGGTTTCCTGTCATTGAGACAAAATACCTGACGTCCACAACTTAAAGGCAGAGAAGTTTATTTTGCCTTTCAGTTTCAATGCGTTCAGTCCATGGTCCATCAATGCCAAGGCAGAAGTGGGATGGCAGAGCAGCATGGGGGAAGGAAGAAGGCTGCTCACTGCATGGCAGCTGGGAATCAGAGAGAGAAAGGAGGAACTGAGACAGAATACACCCTTGAGGATCATTCACTCAACAACCCATCCCTTCCAACCAGGCCCCAAACCTAACATGATGCTTTTGGGGTACATTTTGGTTCTAAACTGGTAAGAAGGTTATAGTTAGAAAAGGAAATAGCATTAATGGCTGTCTCATAGGATGGTTTAGATTATAATTAATTGAATATCTAACTCAAATTAGTTCCAGCCAAGCAAAAATGTGGCTTTCTGTCTGATTTTAAATAAGGCTCAGCAATGTGACCTTTGAGAGTTCCTGCCATCAGTTTTGTTTCTATGACCTCTGGGTTGATTTCATTTTCACCTACATTCTCCTCTCATGTTTGCAAGATAATTACTAGAAACTATAAATTCCTCAAACTTGAAATTCTGAGAAAAAAACTGAATATTTGTTGTGGCATCCTCAGCTAAGTATCACTGGCTCTGATCAGTTCCCTTCGT
>RJWM01017910.1:0-42091 GCA_004363535.1 Dasyprocta punctata | reverse complement strand
TAAAATAAACCATTTATTTGTTACTTAAATAAAAATAGAGCTTAGGATTTTCAGGGAAATACTAAAAATTACTGGAATTTCCCTTTCTCTTTGAGTGACTTTGATACTAATTCTAAAATGTCTCAGAGGTTTATATTCTCTGTCCTGCCCTGTTAATTAAAGTGTTAAAGATACTTACTTGAGAGTTTTTAGCAATCAATGGATTTAAGAATATTAATAAACCAAGAATTCAGACGTTTGATGCTGGATTTGGCTACCACTAATTAAAAAGGAGGTTTAATAGTCAGTAGATTTAGAGTACATTCCATAAGCCAGTGAAAACTTAAATCTCTTACCCCTTTTCTCCACTGCTCTTATTTGATATTATTTCCTTAAGTAGAATATTTCTTCAAAGGCCATATATTCATACAGAAGATTTTATGTAATTCTTTTCAATCCTAACCACTAATTGAAAGATATTACATTTCAACACTGAAGAATATTTTGCCCATAGTTAACTATAGTTATCAGGTGCCCAAGGTTACATATTACAAAGAGAAATAGTAGTTTCTCTTTTACTTATGTATAATGTAGTTATTTTAGAATTTTTAAAAAAAAGTATATGTGACTTATTTGGAATGTTAAAGAATGTGAAAAGACTCCTGGAAGATAACATCAAAGACCTTTCCTGCTGTCCTTTTATGAGTTGCCATGGTGACCTTGAAATGAAGTTCTGAACAGAGAAATGAACCAACTTTCTCATCAGTACTCTCTAAAGAAAGTCAGACAATACATACCAGCCTTCCATGCCATGGTGGTTGTATGGTAAATGGAATACTAAAATCTGAGCTTTAGTTACCCTCATTGCTTTTTGCATATTCATCACTCTAGGGTTTGTAACTATCAGGGCTGGGAGTTCAGCATGAATCTAATCTGCTGCAATATGGCAACATTTGATCAAAATGCCATCAGAACATAATTTAACTGAAAAGTAAAAACCCCATAAACTTGATATTTGTGACATGATAGGTAGTTGTGACTATGAATTGAATTACATATATGTTATTTTTGGACCTAGTCAGTTTAGATGCCCTTTTATCTTTAAAAAATGATGTTAGCTGATGAAGTTGGTGTTGCATGACAGTTTCAAGAAGTGACTATTGGATTCATGTGAAGTCAACAAATTCCTAGTTAGTATTCTTTGGCAGTGTTTTAGTTGCAGTCGAGACAAATGTGGGATAATTGAGTATCTTTTTCCAGATAGGATGAAGAAATGGAGTAGATGTATTATGATAAAGAACATACCTATTTGGGTACTTGGTTCCTCACAGAAAGTTTCAAAATCCTCTGGAAATTATGAGTGAAAAGTATTGGCTTAATTATGTTGGTGTGTAATATATAGTGGTATCTGAGAAGGTTTCATGTATAAAGGGAAAAACATATGAGTTGATAGTTGACATTTCATTTGCTAATCATCCTAGAAAATAAGAGGTCTGGTGATAGAGTTCAGTGATCAATGCTTTAGTAAATATTGTTTTTTTTTGTAAATATTGTTTATACAGTGTGGGACTCTATTAAAAACAGTGGATTATAAAGCTCAGTAGTGCTTCCTGGTTGGTGACATATTTATTCAGAGGGGAAATACCAATGTGTGGAGAGGATAGCACACCTCACTTCTGCAAGGAGATGGCACAGAATTTCTTTGGGAATTTCCAGATCTTCCTTCTGTATATTAAATCTGTGATACTAACTGCAACACCTTCAATGACTTCTGTGAGCTGTTATAGCAAATCACTGAATATAGATCATTAAAATATGCACATTGATAGCCAGCCAGATAAACATTAAATCTGGGCGGTGAGCATAAGAAGTGTATTTCAGTAGTCACATTTGGTGTTACACCTATTTAATTAGAAATAGAATATAAGCGAAGAAGTCTTGGCACTTTTTAATAGTCATTTTTTAATTAAGGATACATAAAAGAAATAAATATTTTTGTTTGTTTTCTGGCAAAACGACTTCCCACTATATTTAAGAGGATGTTTTGGAGGTAAGTCTCAATGCAAGGTGAAAACAATTTAGTAGTAGATGTTTTTCAGGAGGCTCATAACAACTGAAGTGTTTTGTTGGGATGGAATTTGAAAATGATCACTTGTGAATCGAAACATAGCCTGAGGATTGAACAAGACTGTTAGTATCATATCATTAGGATACCACTAACTGACTTTGAGCAGTGTGCCAACATTTTCAAAGGATCCCTCTTACTGCTGGATTTAGAGTAGGAAAAGTAGAGAAAAGGCAAGAGTGTTATCTTCTCCATTATCTTTCTAAAATATTTTCAAATATGAAATCTTGCTGTCCTCCCTCAGCTCCTGTCTCATGAGAATAGCATTAAGTTTTGAAGAGCAGAAAGAAACCTCTAAACTGCTAAACACAGATTCCCCATCCTCTGTTTCTTCCCATCAATCTATTTCCCATGCCAAAGCAGGTATCTCTCCAGAAACATTATGCCACCCTTATGTTATAAATGTATTTTCTACTTTTCTAGGAAAAATCTGAACTTCAAATGAATCTCAAGATTATTTCATGTCATACTCCCTGCTCCAATCTCATCTCTAGTTACTCATTCTAGTTGCAGCTATCACTACTGATTTTCAATTCTCAAGTGTCATTCTTTTCTCTTTGCAGTCCTCTCATCCCTTTTTTCTCCTCTCCCTTCTTCTACTGTTCAATTTCTTCTTCCTCTTAATTTCTGTAAGTATATATTAAACACAAGCCATTCTTCCTTCACCCCATGGCTCTCTGACTACTCCACTCATGAGTCCTCTCCTCCTTTCTCATATCTATATGTATCAAATTGTTTATTCCTCAGAGATATCTTTCTTTAACATAAAATTATGGTGCCCTGCCTTCACACATCCTACTGTACCCAGTCACACAATATTTTAATATATATGAGAAATATTTTGCATATAAAATCTGTACTAATATATTCCATATATTTTCTCTATGAAGCTCTAATTTCCACAAATAAAAAAGCTCAGTTAGTTACATGAAGTGGAAATAACATATACCACTTTCCCTGAATAATGAGAGAGAAGCACAGAGGAAAGGAAGAGAGGGAAGGGAAAGAAAAATTTTAGACAATTGAATGAAAGTCTTTTGATGGAGTTTTTGGGGTTCTCTATGTAAAGTATCTTGTCATGTGAAAATGATGATAATTTAACTTCTTCATTTCCTATCTTTATCCCTTTTATTTCTTTCTCTTGCCTAACTGCTGTGGATAAAGTTTCCAGAGCTACATTGAATGCAAGTGGTGATAGTGGTCCCTAATTTAAGTGTGAAAGCTTCCACTTTTTAACCATTTAGTATGATACTGGCCATTTTTTGGTCATAGACAAAACATCTATGACAAAATGACTTTTATCATATTGAAATAAGGAGCCTCTATTCCAATTTTCTGTAGAGTTTTTTGTCTTGAATGGGTGTTGGATTTTGTCAAATGTTTTTTGAGCATCTATTGAGATGGTCATGTGATTTCTGTCCTTGGATCTGTTCATGTGTTATATTACATTTGTTGATTTGCATATGTTGAACCATCCCTCCATCATTGGACTGAATATTACTTGGTCACGGTGTATAACGTCCTTTATGATTTACTGCAGACTGTTTGCTCATATCTTACAGAAGATTTTTACATCTGTGTTCATTAGGGAGATTGGCTTGCAGTTCTCTTTTTTGATAGATCCTTCTCTGGTTGGAGAAGGATTCTTTTCTGGTTGAATCCTTCTCCAATTTTGGAATCAGGGTAATGCTTGCTTTCAGGAATGATTTTGGGAATATTTGTTCTCTTTTAATTTCATTCAAGTGCTTGAGGAGTAGTGGCATTAGGTCTTCTCTAAACGTCTTTCAGAATTCATTTGCAAATCCATCAGGGTCTGAGCTTTTATTTTTGTAGGTTTTTAATTACATCTTTAATTTCATTGACTGACATTGTGTGTTATTTAGAATTTTAATATCTACTTGATTCGGGTTTGGTAATTCACACGTATTGAGGGATCTGTCTCTTTTTTCTGTGTTTTCTATCTTATGTGACTACAAGTTCTTGAAGTAGGTATTGATGATCTTCTGATTTCTGCAGGATATGTTGTGAATTCACCCTTTTTATTCTTAATTGTTTGTATTTGAGTAATTTTTTTGAGAAGATTGACTAAGTCTTTATCAATTTCATTTGATCTTTCAAAGATTTCAACACTTTTATTCATTGATTCTTCGTCTCTTAGTCTTCTTTTATTTTAAAAAGCAAAACAGAAAAAAGGATAGAAACAATACAGAATTGTAAAAGAAGTAAGAAATTAATACTAATTAATATATTGCATATTGTTATCTTAGAAGTAGTTGTTCAGGTTACGAGACTTAGGCACAAAAAATGATCAAACAATGAAATGGTTAAAGTATAAACTGTTGTTTTGTGTGAACTAACAGAGATTAGTAGTATAGCTATCTATCTTGTGTGTATATAATTGCATAAATTTCTGCTCTGATATTTATAATTTTCTCCTTCATATCACCTTTGGGCTTGATTTGTTCTTCTTTTACTAAAAGTTTAAATTCCATATTAGGTTGTTTCTTTGAGCACTCTCTGTTTTCCTGAAGTGAGAATTTCTTGCTGTAAATTCCCCTAGTAGGACTGCTTTCATTGGGTCCCATTAGATTCAGTATGTTGTTTTGATATTATCATTTAATTGCAGAAAATGTCTACTTTCTTCTTTAATTTCATCTGTGACCCACTGGTTGTTTTAGAGGGTGTTATTTAATTTCTGTGTGTTTATATAGTTTCTGTGTTTTCTCTTGTCATTGATTTCCAACTTTATTGCACTATAATCTGGAAAGACGCATGGTATAATTTTAATTCCTTTGCATTTACTTTAGCAGTTCTATGAGCTAGCATGTGGCAAAGAGGAAGAAATAGCAATCATAAATATATATTCATCAAATAGTGATGCATCAAACTATATAAAACAAGTATTAATGAAATGAAAAATCAAATAAGCACTAGCAAAATTATAATGAGGGGGCTCAATACTCTGCTGCCACAAATAGACCAACTAGACAAAAAGTCAACAAATGAATACCAGAACTGAAAAAAATTTGTGAACAAAGGGACTTAGCAGATGTTTACATGATGCTCCACCCCACATCAGAACACATATTCTTCTCAGCTTTAATTTGGACTTTTTCAAAAAAGTATTTTATATTTGAGATAGGATTTAGCTATGTAGCCAAGGCTGGCCTTGTTCTTATGATCCTCCTGCCTCGAGTTCGCCTCTGCTAGTTTTGCAAAGTCGCATCATAACATTCAGTAGATGTTGTGTTTTCCAGTCATATTGGAAATGAAGTCATTAACTTTTATCTCATATTCTATGTTAGAAATTTTCAGTTTACTCACATTTCTAGTTGGTGTTATAACTTTCTGTTTATGATTTGAGTTAGTTTCCCTTCATCAGCCAAACAAAATTTAGTCTGATAGAATTTCTGGGAAGCAGAATTCTCTACCTAATTCTCTGTTTGGGATCATTTCACCTACACATAGGTGCAAGCTAAATAACATCATGTATATTGTGAAAAAGCTATTTCGAACATTTACGGCTGTTTGGAAGCTTTCATTTTCTAAGAGCATGTACATTTTTATAGTTCCAGTTAAGCTATTATTTTCTAAACCTTTGGTTTGCTTATTTTTGTTGTTTTATTAGGAATACTTAAATTCATTCTTGTGTAGCAATTCATTTTTGTGAGTGTTTTGAGTGTTCTTTGAAGATCCAAATCTTTGAGTTCAGAGCCCATAATTTGTCTATTAAGAGACAATGGATATGCACATAAATGAAATGATCAATTGCCATGGAGATAAGCATATTGCCATAGCAACTCGACTTCTTTTCAGGTGCTTGAAAAATGCTGGTGGGATAGGAAGCCTGGTGTGTGTGTGTATGCGTGTGTGTGTGTGTGTGTGTGCTTTGAATATTGAAAGACTGGAGTAAATTAGCTTCTAATTAGATAATTTTACCAATTTGTAGAACAAAATGATTCCAGTCACTGTGCCAATTCTGATGTTTTAGTCTGTGTCTAAGACATAGATATTCTCTGTGCATGGTATAATCAGCTTTTTTCTCCATGATCCACTTAGAATATCCTGATATTTCTGAGTTTGCAAATAGCACTTTGATTATTTACACATTGGGTTGGCTTAATTAATAATAAAAATGCTGTGGAGTATTTAGAACATTGCAGGACTCAAAGAGAAGTTGGAGAATAAGCACTTAATTATTGAAATACTACAAATTTTTATCCTTAATCTAATAAATTTGGTTGCAATTTATATTAATGTTGCAAATTGCCAAATGATGATTGGTGAATCTTAATCTTTAAGTGGATTTTGAGTTTTTATTGTCTTATTTTCCTGCAATTCTGTCTTATATCCATGTCATCTTTATGTTTTCTTCCATCCTTATATTTGCCTTTTTTCTTTATTGTATTTTAGGTAAATTGCAAGAAAACAGCAAATATTTGAGTTTTGTTTTTTGAGTCAAATCTAATATTTATCTTAATATAGAAATACTTCTCAAATCATTATATGTTGTGAGAATTCATTTAAATAAAAATAATTTAATTTTTCTAAGAGTGTTCTCTTTTTTCAAGTTATGCTACACCTTTGATTCTTTTACTTGAGGAGGATTATAGTAATTTAAACTAAATTATCTAATTCTATTTTCTTCATTAAATTCATTAACCTATCATATTTATGTTATGTTAGTTCAGACTGTGCATAGTTCTCTGTAATTTTTTGACTTAAGAAAACTAGAAGACTGCACTTTTGATAAATTTAGAACAACATGCACATAATCATTTCAATTCCTTTTTAGAAATTTTTTGATGCAAGCCCTCTTTTCTATTATTTATTTTAACTGCAATTTTTCAATGAATATTTTTGTGCATGCACATTTTCGTGATCTGATCTAAATATTTCCTTAACAGAAATGCCTGTAACTTTATATTATATGTCATAATGTAAGAGCACTTTTGCCTTTATATATTGCCCGATTATCTGGGTCCACGGATGTTCCACTATACTATCAATGCATGCAAATATCTTTCTTATTTCACATTCATTTTAATATCGGCCATCTGATGATAATGAATATCTTAACGTTAAACATATTTGCAGCAATAGTTCTCTGTCACTGTCAGTGATACCCAGGAGTCTTTTAGTAATGGATAAGTTGCAAAGAGTTTGCGCTCTGATGCCGGATTCCCAACGTCAAATCCCAGCTTACTTGTTGGTTATTAGGGGACATGTGTTCTCTAGTGGTGTCTGTAAAATGAGGATAATGATAAGACACACTTTATATGGTTTCTGTGATGATTAAATGAGATTAGTGATTAATAGAATGTGATTTAATAACTGTGCATGCATTGGCTATTGTTATATATATGATATGTTCAAGATATTCAAATTCTGTTCTCGCATTTTATTATTTTTCTTTACAAAGATACATAGTTTTACACTTAAATTTTGTTTTTGAGACAGGGTCTTGATATGCAGTTCAGGCTGGCCTTGAGCTCACTTTGTAGCCCAGCCTGGTCTTGAATTTGAGATGATCCTCCTGCCTCAGCCTCCCAAGTGCTGGGACTACAGGCATGCACCACCATGTCCCGCTGTATACTTAACTATTTCCATGCATATTTTCCCTGTCCTTCACATTACTTATCATTTGAAAAAGATTCATTAAAAAGTTGGCAATTTTATGAGTTAACATTTTATGAGTTAGCTTTATTGGTTTATTTATCATTGTTCCATTTTAAGTGGTACACTTGAGAACTTGAATATATAAATTCCTGGACTTCATTCCAGATATATAGAACCTAAGATACTGGGTAGGAAGGGCACAGTCTATGGTGTAGCATGTCCTTCGAGTGGGCCTTGTGTATATTCAGATTTAAGAACCAGTACTTTAAGCCACTCTGCAGGCAGTAAGGTGAGAGAAGGAAAGCCTTATGAATCAGCCTCCAGAGTTTAACTGTGGTTTTGAAAACTTGCTCTTCTACTTGTTAGCTATGAAAGGGTAAATGAGTAAGTTTAATGTTTTGCATCTCATTTCATTTTTGTTTTGCAAAATGGAACTAAAACAGCTGTGAAAATTACATATTATACTACATAAGCTTTTAATTTATTTTAAACACTCAAAGTGATACTAGCTCCAAAGAAAAATTCAAGAGAATATTAATTCCTCAGTCAAATATTGCGTGCATTTTTTTAATGAAGTGTTTTGTTGTCCTTTGTTTTTTTGACACATGGTCTCCCTATGTATTTCAGTGTAGCCTTGAACTCTCTATGTAGCTCAGGCTGGCCTTGAACTTATGACAATTCTGCCTCACCCTCCCAAGTGCTCAGATTACAAGTGTGCATCACCAGTCTGAGCTAACTATTCAGTCAGAATCTAACAAAATAAAAAAAAAAAACTTAATAGAAATATATTACACTTACCATAGACTTCTTAAATTACAAAAAGTTAACATTGTGTATGCGAAGCCATGATGATTTTCAAAAAAATTTTATATGGCAAAAAGTAACCCTACATATCATAGCTATCCCCATCAATTCTCCTCTTCCTAGGCCATAGACAACCATTAAAATACGTTTGCTTGGGTATTTCACATAAATGATATACAATACATGGCTCTATGTAACCAGTTTCTCTTTGCATTTTGAGCTGTTCACAGCATGAATCAATATAATTGACTGCATTGTGCTCCCCATTTTTACTGTTGAATAATATCCCACTGTATGGATATATTGCATTTATTTATCTGTTCATTAGTTGGTGGATGTTTGACTTGCTTCTAATTCTTTCCTGTTGCACATCATGCTGCTATGAACATTTGTGTGTAAATGGTTTGCATGGGTATGTTTTCTGTTGGCCATATACTCAGAAGTGAAATAGATGAGTCACATAGTGGTGATTCATTGTTGAAATTTTTGAGGAACTGTAAATGTGTTTCAAAATAGTGATATCACTTTACATTCCTACTTGTACTGTGTGCAGTTTTGATTTTTCCACTCCCTTGTTAGCAACTGTCTATCTATTCTCCATACAATCATTTTGGTGGTGTGTAGATTTCATTCTTGATGGCTAATGATATTTAATCTTTTCAAATGCTTATTTACCATCTGAGTAACATTCTAGAACTATATATTTCGATTCTTCATTATTTACCTCGGTCAGTTTTTAATTATTGAGGTGTTGCAGTTCCTTATATGTTTTTGATGCATGGCTTACAAAATTTGGCAACTTACCAAACATGTGATTTTCAAAACTTTTCTCTAGGATTTTTGATTTCAATTACTTCCTGAATATTCTCTGTTTTATAATGTAGTTTGAATTTTCATGTAGGTTTACATGCTTCCAGCATGGACAATTTCCTTTAATATTTCTTGTAAGATGTGTCTACTAACAACAAATATTCCCAGTATTGCTTTATCTAAAAATGCATTATTTTGCCTTCATCTGTAAAATGCAGATTTACCTAAGACTTCTTATTTCTGATAAATGATCTGCGATCTTGTCTTGTGTGTGACAGTTGTTTATCACGTGTTTTTCATGCTTTTCTTTTGTCTTCGCTTTTGAATTTTTTATCACGATATAGCTTGATATAATGTAGATCTTTTTGCTTTTTCCTAGCTGGAATTTATTAAACTTCTTGTATATATAGATTGATGTTCTAATGTGTAATATCAGAGGAAATTTTCAGACATTAATTCTTGTATTTTTTTGTTCCTTTCTCTGCATCTCGCTGGTAATTTATTATGCTTGTGCTGAGATGACCCTCATGTTGACACGTGGTTACCTTTGGTTGGAAGTAGAGGGTAGATGGAGTTCAATCTTTTGGGCCATACCCACTCCTCTGACATATCTCTGGAGCGTGTCTATATTCTTAGTCATTCCATTTTCAAAACCACACACTAACTGATGATAAGCTTCTTAAAGACAACATTAGGTGTTATTTTCAATCTTCCAAACAAAACGGATGGATATTTTGGAAGTACAATTACAGATGATAACAGTGGTGATAAAAGACTTATATTGTCAGGTAACAGCTTTCAAGTTTTAATTTTCATAATTTGATATTTCTACTTTTTTCTCTAACAGAGATAGGTGATTTGCTCTTGTTTAATATTAATTCAAAGAAGAAATTAAATTTATAATTATAGTCACTCCATTCAATAACAATTTTTGTGATAGTTTTACAGTCATTGATTCGCTGGGATATCACTGATATCTGAAATTATTTAAAACTTGAATATCTACCTCACTGTTACATATTTTTTTTCCTTATGTCATGGAAAAAGATAAGAAAAATGCACTATCAAAAGCAGATTTCCATGTTTGTAGTCTTACATAAGTTACAAGCAGGGTAACAACATCATCTGATTCTGAAATTAGGAAGTGAAACATTGAAATTTGATTTGAACCAAAACAATGGTTTTGGAAAGAGACTCATTGGAATTTGGTAATTCAAGCATTAATACTAGATACAAAAGAAATATATATAGTTTCTCTGAGAAAACTAAGAATATATGCTCAAAAGTTGTATATAATTCTCACTTTCTTTCTCCAACACCCCAATATAATATTAATATCCAGGTGTGATGTTTCAAAAGTCAGTTTCATTTAGGATAACTTTGTGCTGAATGAAATTTTTGCTACTCACTCTATTTTGTGTATGTTTCATTAAATTTAAATGACATTTTAAAATATCAATAAGATGCAGGCTTCAGGCAAGTTTAGTTTTAATCTATACTTCAATTCAGAATAACATTTTTAAAAGACATTAAGCTATTATTGTTTTATATCTTTATTTTCTTAATCAACCAACAAAATACTTAAATGTTATATTCTTGAAAGGTATCTGCAACATATATGAGGAGGAAAGGATACATTTAAAATTTAGTACCTAGGTATAATATACATATACGGATATTTAATGCTGTGTCTTGATAAACATCTCTTCAAATATAATGCAACCAACACAAATGTATCTTTTCTATAAATATAAATCCCACATTTTCAAAATATAGCCTCTCTAAATGCACATTAAAAGATCTTTCTTTCTTTCTTTCTCTCCTTCACTTTCACACACACACACACACGCACACACACACCACATACACAAAAGAATATACCTAAGAATTGCCTTCGTCACAAACAGGCAAATAAATTTTAAGTATCGATAAGAGTAGTATTGCAGCAGGTCAGAATTGAGAAAAGTATTATCAAGTTAGGATTTAAATCATGCAAATGAAAAAAGAAACATTTTGTGGAAGTCACAGGATCCCTTGGAAAATTTCTAAACCTTTTGATCTTGAAGAGATATTTATTTTTGAAATTTTATTTATTTATTAGCACATGCTTTTTTAAATCTCAGATTGAACTCACAACCTTGCACTTGCCAAGCAGGCATTGGGCCGCTGAGCCGTATCCCCAGCCCTGCTAGTGCACTTTCGCACTACATGACTGCATTCATCAGAATTGCTGCATATATATAACACATTTTCATTTTTTTGACTCCTGCCTCTCTCATTCCTTCCTGCTCCTTCCAACTCTTGCTATCCTTCTCATTTGCACCTTCCCATTTGAAAAAGTTCTGTTTCTGCTTCTTTTCAAGTCTTCTTTTTTCCATTTTCTTTTCTTCCCTTCCTTTCCCAATCTTTCCAGTTGTTTTTCCTCCAGTTGAAACAGATCTCCCTACTTCCTATTCTCTCTTGTTTTGGTCTTGATTTATATTTGAGCTTCTCATTTAAGAGAAGCCATAGAATATTTAAACTTGTGTGTTTGATTTATTTCACTTAACATTGTGGTTTAAAGTGCATTCATTTACCTTCCAATACCTTAAGTTTATTATTCTTTATGGCAGGGTATTACTCCATTGTTTACAAATATCACATATTCTTTATCCATTTATCTGTTCATGGGCATATGCCTTTTCCAAGATTTAGTTATTGCAAATTTTGCTGCTATGAACATATGTATGCATGTATCACTTCAACATGATGAATTAACTCTTTTGGGAAAACACCTAGAAGGGGAACAGCTGGGTGCAATGGAATTTCTATTTTTAACATTCTGAGGAGTTGCCATACTAGTTTAAATTCCCACCAACAATATAGAAGTATTCCTTTTCCCCACCATATTGACAGCATTTGTTATTATTTGCTATCTAATTATTGCTATTTTTTAGGAGTAAAATGGTATCTCGATATTGATTTAATTTACTCTATAATGGACAGTGATGTTGAAAATTTAAAAAATGTATTTATTAGCTGTTTGCAGTTATTTTGAGAACTATCTATCCATTTCAGTTGCTCATCTATTGATTAGGACTGTTACTCAGGGGATGTCTAAATTTTGAGTTCTTTATATTTTCTGGATGGCAGTGCTCTTCCCAAGGAATGGCTGGCAAAATAGTTTCCCACTCAGTAGACTTTCTCTTCACTCCATTGGGAGTTTCTTTTGCTGCAGAAGTCTTTAACTTGATATGAGCCCATTTGTTGATTCTCAGTGTTATTTATTGTGCTGTTGTAGTTCCGTTTCACAAAGACCTTGCCTACATTTATGTCTTCAAGACTTTTACCTATTTTATCTTCCAGTACATTAAGTGCTTGTTTTTAGACCTTTGACCTATTCTCATTTTAGTTTAGTATATAGCAAGATATGTGGGTCTAGATTCAATTATCTGCATGTGGATATCTAATATTTCCAGGAACATTATTAAAGAAGCTATCTTTATTCCATCATGTATTTTTACCCCCTGTGTCAAAGATCAAATAGCTAAATGCATCTGGGATTGTTTCCACTTCCTCTGTTCTGTTTCATTGATTCACATATCCATTTTTATGCCAGCTTCATGCTGTTTTTCTCATAGAAGCTTGCGATATTAAGTCAAATCTGAAGTGGTGATGCCCTCTGTTTTGCTTTTGTCACCCAGGATTGCTTTTGTGGATCTGAGTCTCATCTTTTTACAACTGTTTGCTCTAAATTGGTGAGGAATGTTGTTACCATTGTTATTGAGATTGTGTTAAATTTGTATATCAATTTTGCAAGTATAGCCATTCTGATTATGTGAGTTCTGCCTATCCAGGCTCTTGTGATGTCATACCACTTTCTGATGCCCTATTTGATTGCCTTTATCGAAGTGATACAGTTTTTATTTTAGATGTCTTTTACTTTCTTGAGGAAGCAAATTCTTAGGTATTTAATTTTTCTTTATGCTATTGTGAATGTCATTGTTTTCATAATCTTTTTTCTCGATGAGTTTTTTATTATGTTAATAGGAATACTATTCATTTTCATCTGTGGAATTTATATCCTGCTACAATGATAAATTAGGTTATTAATTTTAGTAGTTGGGTAGAGTTTTTGAGTCTAGTAATTAAAGTATCATGTCTTCTGCAAATATTAATTTGACTTCCTTTCCTGTACATGTCCCTTTCATTTCTTTCTCTTGCTTCATTTCTCTAACATTTTAAGGACTCTGTTAAACAGGAGTGGTGACAGTGCGCATTCTTGATTTGTTCCTAGTTTTAGAAAGAAAGGTTTCCAGTTTTCCTCAATTAATATGATGTTAAAAGTAGGTTTGCCATAAATATTTTTATTAGATTGTGATAAAATTATTCTATGTCTATTATCTTCAAGATTTTTATCTTGAATGGATGTTTGATTTTGTTAAAGGCTTTTCTTGCATCTATTGGAATGATCATATGATTTTTACTACTTTTTATACAATAGCTTATGTTTATTGATTTTCATATGTTAAACTATCCTTGGGTTACAGGGATGAAGCCTTCTTGATTATGGTGTATGATCTTTTTGATAATTTGTTGCATTCTCTTTGTCAGTTTCTTATTGTGGATTTTTGCATCTATGTTCATTAGGGAGATTAATTCTCTTTTATGGTTGGGTTCTTGTCTGGTTTTGGAATTAGGATAATGTTAACTTCCAGGAAGGATTTGGGAGTAGTCCTTCTCTTTTGATTTCATTAAAGAGTTTGAGGAATGTTGGTGTTATATTATCTCTGAAGTTCCTGTAGAATTCAGCATGGTATCCATTAGATCCTGGGCTTTACTTAGTTGATAGATGTTTTATTACTGCTTCAATTTAATTTCTTGTTATTGTATTATGCAGGACTTCTAAGTTTTCTTGATTCAGTTTGGGCTATTCATATGTATCCAGGAATCTTTCCATTTCTTCTGAATTCTCCAATTTATTGGTGTACTGGTTTGTTTGGTAGTTGCTAATAATCTAGATTTCATGAGTGTCTATTGTGATTTTACATTTGTAATTTCTATTTGCATTAACTTGTATCTTTTCTTTCTTTCTTGGGGGTAATATTAGGTTTGTGTATTTGGTTTATTCTTTCAAAGAACCAGGTCTTTCTTTTTATTTTTTGGTTCCCATTTCATTGATTTCTGGCCTGATCTATATAATTTCCTTCCTTGTCCCACCTCTTATTAAACAAAACACTCTTGAATAATCAATGGATCACAGAAAAAAATCAAAGAAGAAATAAAATAGCTCTTAGAATTAAATGATAATGCCAAGGCGTTCCAGAACTATAGTCCTCAGCGAAAGCAATCCCAACAGTGAAGTTTAGAGCCGTGAATACCTACAGTAACAAAAAAAAAAAGTGTGCTCAAGTAAATAACTTAATGATTGCATGTCAAGGTCCTGGAAAAACAGGAACAATTGAAGAAACATTTTTCAAAGCTCAACTATTTTAGGACATTGATATCCACTGTGCCTTCCAAGACCACAATGAGCGAAGAGCTCCTGTACAGGAAATAAAAGATAGCACCACAAATCCTAAAAAGGCCATCGAAGCTTGAGGACACCCAGTCACACTAACCTGTAGATGTCACATTTCCTACAAGGAAAAACATTTACACTGATGATAATAATCTCAGATTCACAAAGGCATAAAATAGATAAGAGAATCACATGAGCCACAGTAGATGCAGATGGAAGTGAGGAGAAATTGTAAATCCATGTATGAATTCAAGCTTTCAACGAATGAATTTGCTAATCTTGCCATTCTCTATAGCAACTCATGTAACATGTATAGCAAGCTAACTAAAGCAGAATACGCCCAACATTTTTTTTTATAAATGCTTGGCATTTCCTCAACTAATTTTGTACACGTGCAATTGAGAAAAAATTTACACTTTGCATCTGCTACTGATTCCTTTCCATCCTTCAGAATTAATAATGTACATAATTGAATATTGAATATCAAATAAAATAGAACATACATAGGTGTATATATATACACATACATATTTCTGGTTAAAATATCTGTAAAGTAACTAAAAATTAATCTCTGTAAATCCCAATGATAGGCAAATACATTTCCATTTATAAGTATAGCTAACAATATAAAATAGCAATGTGAAGAAATCTATATGATCAAGTAAAGTAACTTTTTATGTGGTAGATGTACTCAGGATGTATGAGATGTATTGCATAATATTTTAATTGATATTTATCTTAGGTTTCTATTTGTGCAGGTGCAGTGGTCTTAAACCACACTCAACTAATATCTCCTGGTTTTTAGGTCAGAAGTTTAATCTGGTTCCTCTGGATGTTTTTCAGTCTCAAAAGGCCAGAGTCAAAAGTGTTGAATGAACTGTGCTGCTATCTGAGGCTATGGGAAATAATTAACTTTCAGTGCCATTAAAGTGTTGTCAGAATTTAGGTCCTGAGGTTGTATATCTGAGTCCCCCTTTCTTGATGGCAGTCACTCAGGGCCACTCTGTTCTCTGTTTCCCCATTTTAAAAGATGGCAACAATGCTTTAGATCCTGCTGATTCCAATTGCATCTATCCCTGACTTAGAGAAAATACTGCTCTTAAAAGGCTCTCAGGAGTAGGTTGGTCTCATCTGAGAATCATCCTCTGCTCACTTTTATGCTCTATTATCCAATCCAAATTCACTTGGAGAGCACAAATTCTAAAAATATTATCAACCTAAAAAGTTAAAACCATTAAATAAAGCATAAAAGCCTTCTGAACGTGGTAGCCTCTGCAACCCTAAAGGATGCACATTCATTATACTGACCTTGAGTGGAGAAACTCAGTAATTGTTGTAGTCAGGGATTGCAAGAACAAGACGATACAGGACATATAATTTACAGTATTATGTACAATGATCACCCAAGGAGTCAAATACAAAGCAATGTGAAGAAAATCTGTCCACACATTAACACCCAAGGAGTCCACCTGAGGACCTGGATCCCACAGCAATGTCCTGCATGAGTCCATCTGAAGACCTATTAGCCCATAACGATGACCCACATGAATCCAGCAGGAGGCCCAGAACCCATGACAATGACTTATGGAAGTCAGTTTCGCGGATCTGTGCTGGGAAGGCCCAAAGGTCAGCGGTGGAAGCTAGAAAGTCTGTGCTGGTGGAATGAAGGATCTGTGCCAGCAGACTAAGGGTTCTGCACTGGAGCCAAGAAGCAATGTTCAAAATAAAGAGCAGGGCTCCCACGAAAAGTACTATAGCCATACTCAATGAGGTCCCAAGCTCCTCTGACCATGAGAATAGCCGAGTTTATATCAGGAAGCCTGAATGACAAGCTTCTCCAGGAGATTGAGCAGCACATCATCTTCCTCTCTGGAGTCAGGAAGCGATGCTCAAAGTAAGGACCAGAGCCATTCTCAGTGACAGCAAGTTCTCAAGCTCCTTTGACGGTAATAGCCAAGTTCATATCAAGAAAAAAACTTGATAAGCTCCTCCAGGAGGACCAGCTGCAACAGGAGAACCTACAAAACCATGGAGAACCAACAACAAACAACAACAACGGCAGTACTTCTTCCTCTCCAGTTATCTTGGCAAAAATCCTCAGGTGGGCCATCCACATTCAGCATCACGGTGATTCAGTTCAGCTGGATGCCACAAGTTGACCACCAGTTACCAATTCACCACAGTAACTTCCTCCAACGTTAAGTAAGCATTTGAGAATTTTACGGTGACCAGAAGAATTATGCCACTCTGAGCTATAATTTCCAAGCCATCCAAGAAGTGTGTGTGTGTGTGTGTGTGTGTGTGTGTGTGTGTGTGTTTTGGAAGAAGGTTGTAAATGAAACTGTTTCAAAAGGAGGTAGACATAACATGGACTGGTGTTAAGTGTAAGTCTGAGGATGCCTTTGTACTTGAATTGTTGTATAGCAAACTGCAACCTGACTTGATACGCACACAACTGAAAGTCTAATTTAGAATACTCATGCCACAAGTGATTAAGTTCTCATTAATTATAGCAGCTGAACTTCAGACAGTTGTAGATAGCAACGTGATACAAATAAAATAAAACCTGTAACAAATTCAGCAGTTTCTGTCTGTCTTCTACCCATAGAAGTTGCTTGACTGTGTGGCAGCCTGGGAGTTCTTTGGATCTGTTCCTCATCTGAGAGATGCTGTATTCTAAGTTGCTGAGTAGAAATCAATTAAGATTTTATGCTAAGCTTGCTGTAATTTTTCTTTTTATAATTGTAATTCTCATCTTTAAAGAGGTTTGAAGCCAAAATGAAGGTCCAAGAGTCAAATTTATGTCTTTAAATTAAAAGCATCTGATTTTAATGACAAAATAGAAATATTAATTTGGGTTGGTCGGTAATTGGTTGCTAATTATAGTCTATATAATCATATATATATATATATGTATGTGCTAAAAATAAAGTTACTCTATTAGTGATGCTTATTAAAATTAGGAAAAAGGAAGAGTTTCTACATTAGAAAAATAATTTTAAACTGTATCTGCAAAAATTAAGCACACTAAAATATTTTAATGCTGAATTATAATATGCTGTACTTCAGACTCCTAATCTATTATATTTCCTGTCAGTTTAATCTGGATTCCTGCACTTTGGTATAATTTTCCTGCTATCATTTTGAGACATTTGCCTACATTCTTCCTAATTAGGGATTAGAAATGTTATGATTCTCTACAGAATTTTTTCAAGAAACATTTCTGTGTGTATCTGTTCATAGAAAAGAGAAGTAACTTAAAGCTAAGGATATGTTCCTAGTAAAGTAGAGATGAAAAGAAGCAAATCAAATTGAATTACACTATGATCACACCAAAATATGTTTTAAGAACTTGTCATAACACTTTCTGATGGAGCAAAACTTGTATATTTTTAATTAGTAGGTTTTTCTAGTGTACTAAATGACTCCACAGAAATTTGGAGAAAAATAGTGGCTATATATTTGAAGTGAAACTGAATGAGACCAAGGTAAAATAACAAATCATTCTTCACTAGAGTTAATTATTTTCTCAATGAGTTCATACCTCCCTGATAATGTCATTTAAAATTAAAAGCAGCATGAAAGTTTTTTATACAAGATGACTAGAAAATGCAGATTATAGGAACATTGTGGTAAGTATGTAGGCTTTTTTGTTACAAGTTCTAAACAAGATAGAACTATAGTGTGGTTGAATTTAGAATAAACATTACACAGATTTAAAAATGGAAAAAATAAATGAAGAAATGAAGTTTCATTAGAGTAATAAATAGGACCATTAGTTAAAGTTTTCTTCTTTTTATTTTGAATTTCCCCATATTTGTTAGCATGACCATTTTATTTTTTGCCTAAGTATTGTACTATTAACTTAGAAGTAGCACAGATGGAAGCAAGTGCAGTCAGCCTTACCTCTGGATTTAGAAGATAGCGTGTTTCAGTGATAGAGTGCATTGTGGTAATTTCTCAAGGATACTATTACATTGTAAGCTTAACCCTTACCTTATAAGTACACTTGAAGAAAGAATATACAAGAATATATAGAGTAAGACTAGCAGAGTGCAGATGAATCCAATAGAATTATAGCATTGCAACAGATCTTTTTAAACAAAATAACTTCATACAAGGCAATTAAAGCCTTTTTTGCAGAAATATTGTATGCATAATATATTCCTTGGGAATTTTAAAGTATGAAAAGAATAAATTTTAATTTTTTAAAAACACTCTACACATTTTAATACTATTCCAGTTTATCTTCAAAGATAATATGTTCTCAGACTATTTTATGATATTTGAGCAAAACATGACAGATTCAGCTGAAATGATGAGTTTTGAATTAAGTATAGATGGCTATATTAGTAAGCACTTTCCTCAGTTTGTCGCTAGTACCTCAGGAAATTTTTGTATCTTTAGATGACTTGTAATTGAAGTCTTGAATTCTACAGAGGCAATTAAGCTTCTTCATACCAAGTTTCCTTTTTTAAAATGCTAACAATATCACTATCAAAGACACTAATGGGTATTATCTTCTCTTTTAAAACTAGTTATGGGACTTTAAAAGCTTTTAGTCCTTTAACAGTATCCTTTTTATTCCCCAACAGGAAAATAATCAACCGATTGCTTGTGTTGATCTCTCTCTCTCCCTCCCTCTCTCTCTCTCTCTCTCTCTCTTTTGCTCTTGCTCTCGCTCTCTCTCTCTCTCACTCTGAATTTCCCATTTAGAATGTCCTCCAAATTTAGAAAAAGAATGATCTTCTTTAAATTTGAAATGATTCTCCAAACTGATTTATTTCCTTTCTGTGTCCCTTTATTACTGCTTCCATTCCCTTGAGCTCAAGAGTTCTTTATAAATATTTCCATTTAAAATGCTTTAAGAAATCAAATGCAAAGTTTCGCTATTGGGACTCAACACTTGACTCTCTGATATCTACATTTTGCCTTGAAATAACTCAATTGACATTAAAAAAAAAGGCTACCTCATCACTGAAAGGTCCTTCGAACAGTCTGAAATTTAAAGGAGTAATTTATGCAAAAAAGAGTTTAGGGTGCACTAAGAAAAGCAGAACACAAAACAAATACATTTCTCTGTGTACCAAAGAGGAATCTGCTGTGATAGTGTGTCAAAAGTTTCCATCTTCCCCCAGAACCCTTACATCTACCTGAATTCTAAGGTACAGGGAACCAGAAGTGAGCATATGTTGAGTGCTGTGCTCAGTGAGGGGGAAACAGATCTTACCACACTCGGAGCTGCCCCACTGTCTCAGCTACTTTTCTCTCATTGCTGAGAGAAAATGCCCAGCACCCAAAGTAAAAGGAGGAAAGTTTGATTTCAGCTCACAGATTGTAGTCTGCAGTCCATAGTTGTCTGGATCCAAG
Organism: Dasyprocta punctata; assembly: GCA_004363535.1. Lineage (NCBI taxonomy): Eukaryota > Metazoa > Chordata > Mammalia > Rodentia > Dasyproctidae > Dasyprocta > Dasyprocta punctata. The sequence goes on along the minus strand of RJWM01017910.1, from coordinate 21,884 downwards.
GCAGAGTGCCATGTCACAGGCAATCATAGAGGAAAAATAGTCCATAGAAAACAGGCAGGAGTCTGTGAAGCAGCCAGAACAGCAGCAGCTTGTATGGAGTGAACAGCAGGCAGAAACAGCTGGGTGCATCTGCCTTTGATTCCTTCCAAGCTAACCACCTATAGGGTGGCGCCATCCACACGTGGGGGAGGGCTGCCCATTATCTACATCCAGAACTATGCCAAACCAGTCAGTGGACTAATTTAGTAACCACACACCCTTAACCCCAGCATCACACATTCAATCCTAGCATCACACTCCATAGATCCAGCCACCTCTGAAAAGCTCCATGTATGACTGCCTGAGGCTTTGGGGGGACCTCTAGATACAAGTCATAGCATCTATTGACCATGACAACTGGGCACCACAGCTTCTTGTCCTCCTTATAACGTGGCTGTAGGTTTTGTTCTTTCCCTGCTTTATATCACCTATGGCTAGAAAACAAGACTTCTTCCTCTTCTTCCAAATCCAACAGTTACTATATATCATATCTCAGGGCATATTATACCTCCCATTTCCAATATTGTTGACTGTTATTTTATATTGCTTGCATAAGGATTGAATTAATGTCTGCCAGTTAAAATGCAAGCTGCGTAATTTTAGGTTTCTCATCTGTGCTTGCTCACGACTTTCTAGCCAACACAGTATCACTTATATCATAGACAATCAATAAAAAGAAGTTATAGTTTTGAGATAGCAGCGGGTGAGCATACTCTTCACAATAACTTGAACTTGAGTATTAGAAACCATTATGCTAAAGATTATCAGTAATTCTCTGCCACAGATATTATTTTCTTTGACTACATCATTCTTTGACACCCAGATCACTCCAGTCTCATTGATTCCAACTTTCTACACTTACCTCGAATTCCTCATTGCCAATTTCTATTTCTTTTCTTTTCAGAGAATGTAATCTGTAGCTTTATTTTTGCATTTGGATCTTCTTATCATGATCTGGCTGTTAGGTGAGCAGTGTTTCAGACTTTTACTCACAGCCCTACAAGTATTCCCTTGATATTAATAATGTTTTCAAAATGTAAAATCTGAGCAATAAGTATTTTTGATACTGTCCACATATATATTTCTTACACATATATGTACATCATAAAAATACATAATGTGTACATTAATGCATATGCAACTTAAAAGCAGTTATCTTTGGTGAATATTCCATTATCATAAATATATGTGGATTCTAAAGTTTTTACTCTGTGATTTTATTAGTCACTTTTCTGTCACTGGAATAAAGTATCCAACATTCACAAGCTAAATAAAGAGAGGTTTATTTGCCTCACATTTTTGCAGTAGGTGCATTTCAACCTCAGCTGGCTGTAAGGTGCGAGAGGCATGGTTAAAAAGACATGGTGGAGGAAAGTGGTTTATCTCATGGCAACCAGGAAAGACAAGGAGGAGCTAGGAAAGAGAATTCACCTTTTCAGGTTACATATTTGATGACCCACTTCTCATCACCCTCCACTTTGAGACAGCAGACACCACACTGAGCTACTAATTTCATCAATGGATAAGACCACTAAAGAGTATAGCATACCCATGAATCAGTCACTCCTGGGTATATGAGATCTAGCTACGGTGGGGCACACGCGTAATCCCAGCACTTGGGAGGCTGAGGTAGGAGGATCCTTGTGAGTTCAAGATCAACATGCGGTACATAATGACATCTTGTCTCAAAGAAAATGAGACTTTTGGGGAATATTTTAGATCAAAATTTTAACAATGATGCATTTGCAATAAGAAAAATGTTGCATTAAAATGATGTTGGCAAACTAAATTCTGATATTGTCTTTTCTTTTAACCTTTCTTTTTCAATGAAGCAATCCAAATACATCTAGTTTGATGCACATTTCTAAATATAACAACAAATTTCATCAATTTTGAAACATTAATAACTTGACATACCCTGAAAATTAACTCCCCCTATTAAATTAAAATGCTTAAAACACAGCAGGACTTACATTATGTCTATTTTCTTCCATCTAGATTTAATTTACTCTCTCCACTGTATATGTGATTAGAATAAACACGACACTGATATTCTTAAGCTTGTATAAATTTTCTACTGACAGGAATCAAACGCAAAGGAGGGAAAAATATCTTTCCATCTCCAGACAGTATAGCTTGTTCCTCACTGATGAAAACAGTCCATCTAATAAGTTCACGCGAGCTAGAAGTGGAAGCATATTCCTGTAATCACAGCACTATGGGAGACTGAGGCAGGAGGACCACAAGTTTGAATCCTGCCTGGACAAATTAGTGATTTTATGAGACCCTGTCTCAAAATAATTTTGAGAAAGAGAGCTGGGGTGTAGCTTAGTGCAAAGGCTCTGGATTCATTCCTTAATAGAGGGGAGGGACAAGGAAGAGGAGGAGGAGAAGGAGAAAAAAAAGGCAACTCCATGCTACTTGGAAGCCCACATTATTGCTAAGCCTCAGTTTTTGCATTTTTATATCTAAAATAGAGTGGTCTTTGTCAGCATAGATAGCATTCACTGAGTTTTTACCACACCTCTTCCTTATAGCTCTGGCACTAGCTGCTCTTTTCTGACTCTGACAGGATTTGGAGAGGGTGGAAGGAGAGGTGGGAATGGGCGACTTGGCAACTCCACCTTAAAGGTAGATTGCAATGAATACAGATACCAAGGAATGAAAACAAATGGTCTAAGCCAGGTGTCAGAAATAACTAACCATTTTCCAACCTAAAAAGTAATAGCCTGTAGTTCAGGAAGGAAAAAAAAAAAAAAGAAAGAAAAATAAAGAAAATAAAGAGGAAACCATAATCCAGAAAAATAGCAGAGTATAAAGTTAATCTTAGGAAATAAGGATCTTGAATTTTAGTGACTATTGGGAAGGTACAAGAGAGGATTTTAGGATGTATGTCTTATATTTGCATTTCAAGTTTATATGGTCTCAGAAATTTCAAATTGCCACATTTCTGTAGAACACATTTGCATGGTAGTTTCATATATACAAAACAGCGTAAAAATGTTTGAGAATGTAAATAACAAATTCCAAATTCTGAAGTATCTCCTTTTAGCTGCATGGGAGAGGAACGCAATTGCAGTGAAGTATGCAGAGGGCTACACATATATAGACAATATCTTATTCCTTAATTCATGTAAGCAAGCACTTTTTGAGATAATTTTGAACTTTTTAACACATCTGCAGTGTTTCAATACCTTAAATTTTAAATAATCTAATTGAGAAAAATGCGCACTTTTGTCATTGTAAATATCTTTAAAACTTTCCCTAAGTCAAAGTTTCTATTTTAATTGAAGATGAATGAAATCTGAGATAATCTTTGCACCCATAAATAAAAATGGTATTGTTCTTGAATTTATTTCATCTGGATACTTAATTTAAAACTTCATGCTGTCATGCACCACATAAACACATTTCAGTTAGTAAGAGGCAGCATATACAATAGTGGTCTCAAAAGATTATAATGGAGATGACACAGTCCTGACTTACTGACATAGCAGCTGTCACAACACAGTGCACAATGTATTGCTCATGGGTTTGTAGTGATGTTGGTATAAAGAAATCTCCTGCCGTGTCAGTAATGTAGAAGTATAGCACATTGCAGTATATGGTAGCACACCTTTTACTCCCAATATGCTGAGAGGCTAAGGTAGATAAATCACAAGTTTGAGCCATGCCTGGGCAATTTAGCAAAGTGCTGCACAAAATAAAAGAAAAATGCAAAAGAGCTGGGTTTGTAGTTCAGTGCAAAGGCCCTGGGTTCAATATTCAGTAAAAAAAACCAAGTATAGCACATATAATTGTGTATAGTACATAATACTTGACTATAAATTTGATGTTGGGTTATATATTTACTGTACCACATTTCTTAGCATTAAAATGCACCACTACTGCTTATTTTTAAGCTTATTGTAAAATAGCATGCCTGTTACATTGGCAGTAGCAGTATCCATCTGGAGTTTATCCCATCTTTTGACTTCATCAAGGTGTCATGTCCAGTGATAATTATTATGAATATGTGAACTCTTCTTGTCAAAATGTACAAAAGTAATCTTAAAATTTAATGAAATTTATGAAATATATAGCTGATTTTAATCCACTGATAATGAAAGAAAGACATGAATAAATGATTAACAAATGAAGGTAAACTGGCTGATTGCTGACGAGGGCATATAAATTAGTTTTACATAGGTTAACATATTGTCCTCTCCAGGACTTTGGAAATCCATGAACAGAATCAATTGCAGAAAGGGGAATACATGTTTTACATTCAGTGTAATGCTTAGGTTTTCAGCATGTACTCAGGAAATGTCTGAATGTTTTTGCAGCCGGGAACAAAAATGTAAGAGCTCTGGCCATGCCTACTCATCTCCACCTCTGTCACACATGTACCAAAAAGGAACCATTAATGAGTGAAGTCAGTCTTTGTTCCTTGTTATTTGTCTGCAAGGTTTTTCTTTCTTTTTTTTCCAGTTAATACAGTTTGAAAGCTCCTGCAGTTATTCTGGATATTATTTGAAGTTTTATTGATTTATATATGTCCTCTAGATCCTTGAATATGAGTAAATTCTATTTTTCCCTGTAGAAATTGTTTTCCTTATTCTCTTTTTCTGCTTTACTGATTTCCTTGTGGTTACATTTCTTTTGGTCCACTCTTAAGAAATGGACTTCTTGAGTAAAGAATTCAAGGGGAGGAGAACATAGGCAAACATGGGGGCTGGGCATTTCACTCCATATGAGCTCCATGTTTGTCTCCAAAGGGTGTGTCATACAGATAATAATCATCTTTGTAGACCTCCTTTCTTCCCCCTAACACATTTTGTAACCTTGCTTGTATGTTTCAGTGATGATCAACCTGTTAAATAAATCTGAGAGTCAGAATGGAGTCTCATTGTATTTCTGATGCTTTTTATCCACCCTGTAATTAAAGGAAAGATTGTTTTCTTGTTTGAAGTACGCAAATATATGGTCTGCACTAAGAATAAAACCTTATGATTACAACAATAAGTTAGATTTTATTTTTGGTGCTTTTAAATTATTTTGGGGCATGTATTTTTAACTCAAGAAGTGCGTTAAAAAACATTGGCATTACAAAGATTTTGAGCATGTATTCAAGTTCTGCAAAGATTGGGAAGATCAACCATTCACATTCTAGCTAGTATTTTGTAGAACATTGTTTAGCAGATTTTTTTGATTCACATATTAAACCTATCTTTAACTGTTGTAAAAGTTGAGAAAATATCTGAACAGTAAATTTAGAAGAAATAAGAGCATGTGTAACCAATTTATGTAGGTTAAATACAAGAAATATGATTTGTAGTAAGCCTCAAGAAGTTAAATATATATATACACATTTTATATATGAATTGTCATTATGGGTAGCATATAAATACTGACATTTTATGTGAAAATACATGAGAAAATAAACTATATATCTATGACATTTCTTACATTGTAGCATATGTATGGAACAATACTGTTTATGCCTTGAAACAAACAAACAAAAAAATAAAGTATGTCTGCCTTTTTCCTTAAGGCATCCTATAGGACCAAGATGTTTTATTTCTATTTTCCCCTATTTTCTGAAGCTTTGTGCTCAAATTACTTTTCTCATTAAAAGCAAATTAAATCATAATTCTTCCTAGGCAAATACACATATACACATAAACAAGCATGATATGCATTACAATTAGAACTCTTCCCATTTTAGTCAAAGAATATGAGAGTCAAAGGAATTGCACACGTGGATTATATTTGAAATCATAATTCAAAATATAAATCAATGTACCCAGAGGGTATTATAAATTCATTTTGAATATCAGCCCAAACTGCCAGGTAATTAAGCTACCATTTTATTGCATGACATGATGATAGAGACCTCAGCTTTCTTTGTTGTTCTGACAGCAATAAAATGTTTTGACAACATGTTTACCAAAACCAATTGCCAGCAGAAGAAAACTTTAAGAAAATTGCAGTTAAATAAGAAAATCTGTCAATGTTGACAATCGTCTTTAAAATAAGTTTTAAAAACAAGTAAATAATTTGTTGTGCATGCGGTGCTGTATTATTTAGGAAATATTTCCTCAAATGCTACTAGAGTTGAGCTATACAGGGACTATGCATATGACCATCATTTTTTACAGGAATGTGAGTAAATAGGTACCATAAAAATAATGTGTTAGATAATTACCATTGATAATACGATTGAAAAATGCAGTGCAGGATGAACTCAAAATTCTGAGACCAAGTTATTAATCATGAGACATTTTTAATATGAAATCTTATGATAATTTCATTCAAATGATTTTATATCACTGGTAAATGGGAAAAGACCTGGCTTTTATGCTGGGTTAAGTAGAGAATGCTAAACCACTAGAAGCTCATTTATTTCCCTTTCGGTTTTTTTGAGACAATGTCTCACGATGTAGTTCAGGTTGACTCTGAAGTTATTATGTAGCTCAAACTGACTTTGAACTCCTTCAGCCTCCCAAATGCTAGGATTACAGGCATGTACCATCATCCCCAGCCCAAACAAGTACATTATTAACATGTGTTTCAGATTTCAAGTGGTTAAAAAAACTGGTCAATTTTCAACTATAATAAGGAGAAGAAGTTGGGTGTGGTGGCGCATGCCTTTAATCCCAGCACTTGGGAGGCTGAGGTAGGAGGAGCATAGTCAGTTCCAGGCCGGCTTGGGCTACAACGTGAGCACAAGGCCTGCCTGAGCTACACGAGCTACACAGTGCAACCCTGCCTCAAAACACTAGGGCTGGGAGTTTGGCTCAGTGGCTTAAGCACCTGTTTGGCAGGCATGAGGCTGTGAGTTTGATCCCCAGTGCCAGAAAAAAACAAAAAACAAAAAACGGAGAACAGAATTTATGAGTGTGAAACAACTTTTAAGGCCAAAGAAATACAATTGTGAGATATGCAGAAAGATTGGGGCATCGAATTTGTCTACCCATTTTTTTCCTCTCTGTATCATGTTTTCTTCCCATACTAAATCAAATTAATTTCCATAAAGACTCTTTTCAATAAGAAATACAGTCATCACTAGACTTTTCTCCATCAAAATTAAGAAGGAATGGATTTTTAAAATAAGGATACTCTCAGTCTCAGTCTTCTGAGGAAAAATCACCAGGACTTTTTATTGTCTCTGCTTTGCTTTGACCATCTTCAAAGACATTAGGAGGTGAACTCAAATTTTGCAACTGACCAGATGGCATCAACTTTCTTTTGCAGCATCCAGCATCTGTGTATGATTAAAAGTTTCTTTAAATCATGATAGTGGGAGTTGGTGAATTTACATGACAATTACAGGTGCATGACATATACCAAAGGAAATGATCAACATATTTTTAAATTACTGGACTGTGTTTCAGTGTCTGTCTGGTTGAAATTCATTTTTGTTAGTTCTTACTTGGGAACTGATGACAAAGAGAAGAAGAGTATTAATCAACATACCCAATGTGCAATTAAGTTTGAAAAAGACCTATTTATATATTAAATATAAAGGAAATGTGTAATAAATTTTGGAGAAAAATATATGATAGCTATTTATTTAAGTTTACAAGCATGGTTGAATGCAAATGTTACATTCTGTTACTTTCTTTAAATCGATTCAGTTTTTATCCTAAATCTTCAACTCTTCAAAATGGTTATCAACTCCACCAGAGTCATGATTGTTTCCCTTACATTTGTAGGTGCACCATTCAGAGAATACTAAGACACGATGTTTGGGGGATAGGGTTAGGCTGATTTAGAAGGGAGGCTCCCAAGTAGTCATTCGGAAAATACACAAAATCCTTGTGTACATTGTATGTCTTCTCAAAAAAATCTTAGATCTTTGCCCTTCCAGAACTTATTTCAACCCTTAAATGAAGTTTCTGTTAACATTTCTCTTGTGTGCAGTGCAAATCTAGATATTTTTTATAAATCCCCCAGTTACCCAAATTATAGATGATTGAATTGACACACTGATGACTTTGTAAAATAAAAGGTGATTAAATTTCTCATTTTTGGAGAAAATTCTCTACCTTTTCGCTTGATTCATTATTCAGGGAACTGTATTTCTTTATTATATTTTGAGAGGGCAATTTAAAAATAGTAGGCTAATTTTCAAAATAAGTACCTGAGGAATGTGAAAATTACAATTGTCCCTCTGTTATCACAGAGGATAATTTCCAGAACATGCCCTGGACGTGAAAAATTTTGGACGCTTAAATCTCTCATATAAAATGAAATAACATGCGCATATAATTCATGCACATCTTTCTCGATACATGAAATCATCTCTAGATCATTTGTAGCACTTACCACAATGTAAACTGTGCACAAATAACTTATAATTTAGGGGGCAGTAACAAGATAAAATGTCTGCACATATTTATTACAGTTGCAATCATTGAAGCATAACTATATTATTGACATGTGTTTGGTTACATTCACACATAGAGAAATCATGAATATGGAGGGTAGACTACACTGTACATTATAATTTTTAAAATATGATAATTACTTATTAAGTAATTAGACATGCAAATTTAAGAGGTTGTATTTTGACTTCGTATCTTTCACTGTTGCACAGTATTCTTGAATCTTGTCCAATTTTGCACTCTATCACATATTCTGCTGTCAACAGGACAAAGATTGGACCTTAATCTGTAATAAGGTGAGTTAAATCTGCCGGTGAAAGTGCTGGTTTGATATAAATGTGGTGCAAACTACAGTTTTTTCTATACAGTTATCCAGCTCGGATTCTGTTTATAGAAGGTTAGATGAATTATAATGCTATATTGTTTTTAGGAACAACTAAGTCAAAATTGGAGCCTATATTATATTTATCTAAATGGTAAGTAATTATATATGGAATATTAGTGTAGTGAGCAAGATTTCACCCAATATTAGCAGTTAAATTGTTTCTATCAAAGCACACCTTTGCTGTATTTTATCCATTACCTTTGTTTTTAAGTCTCTAATAAATACTAAATAACTGCTGCTGTGGAAGGATAAAGTAACATTATTCCCAATTTGATTCATGACATGTTCTGCCTAATTATGATAATTGAAGTTTCTGAGTAATTCATGTCAATTGAATGACTATGGATTTTAAACAAAACCACGTCTTAGCTTTTTCAGGCAGAATCAAGAAATGAGAGATACCTGGGGAAGATTTGTCACATTCAATATGTGGATTTGTGGTTCCTAAGGTGTATTTTGTTGACATTAATGAGCATTATACTCATTAACTAAAGCTTAAAATAGCATTGGGAAATGAAAAATTAATAGAGATATATTGTTTCCTCATGAAATTCTTAAAGTCTGTAATACTCTAAGGTGTATTTTGAATTTCTAAGAGGAACAGAATAATTCTATGCTTCTCTATTTGACAGTGAACTAGTTTTGATTGTATACTCCATTGAAGAATTAGAGAAAATTACAGTACAGACTTTGTAAGAGTTCTCAGCATCCTTCCAACTTACCATGCTGAATATATTTATTTTATAGATGAAGAAATGAAAGCCTCCATACATCTTTAAATTTGCCATAATTTTTTCTAATCAGCAGAGTAAGAAGTACACATTTTAGTTACAGTCAAAGATTTTTCCAATTATGCACTTCAATTTTAGAAGTTAATTTCACAGTACTTTAAAATATTCTAGTATTGGTCTCTAGAGAGTTTAATTAAAATTGGTTAGTTATTTAAATTGTGATAACAAAAGAAACAAAACATTGAAGTGCTCACTATCAAAAATGAGACTGGCTGCTCGTGAATGGGGACACTTACATTCACAAACCTTGAAATAATCTCAGGAAAACAAGGAAGAGTTGAGACAAGGCAAGAGAACACTTTTTATAATGTACAAAACCACATGTGCTGTGTAGGGATGAAGCCTTAGTAAAAATCCAATACCAACTCCAAGCAAAGGAAAGAAGAGGAAAATGTGTAAGTATATGAGAAGCAGTTTTAAAAGAGCTGTGGGAAACCACTCAAACTGCTTCGAAGCTCAGGGACATCTAAGGACACCTGAGGACATGACCCTACTTGTCTAGGGTAGGCACACAGTGGGATACAGTTATATAACCATGACTTAGCACAGGTAAACATGCATGTGCTAGTTACAGAATTATGTAAGAATGTAAATATGAGATAACAACCTGTATAAGAATTATGCAATAAAGATACAAGCTGCTTTTGCCCTCTTGTGGTCTTGTATTCTGCTCTGCTCCATGCTGCCTACTACTATTGCTAACGTCTAACACATGTGCATTTTTTAACTTTAGGCCCTCACCCTCAAAAATCTCCCTTCAACCTCTGGAGCCAGACAACAAGAGCAGATTCTTTTAAACATTTAATGATTTATCCACATTTAGTTCTATGAAGGTGAGTTCTTTGGCTAGTTCTTCATGATTTTACCAATTAGTAATGTTACCACAAGGTTAGCAAATTCTTTCTAAGTTATGTCTTTGGCCAAGAAAAATTTTGAAACTTGGAACTTAAATCTATTCCCTCTGTAACTGTTGCAACATGATGTCACTAAGGAGCAATGATATATTTCAGTCCTTTTGTGAGGTGGTCTCGAAAAATAAAAAGGAAGAAAAAAAGGAAAGTGAGTTACGTTTTTTTTCTGATAGTGTTTGTTATACAGGCCAAGGATCTACTAGAGATAGTATTGTAATTTGTTGGTCTGCCAGTGCCTTTATAGGACAACTTCCCATATATCTATCTGCAGTTAATATTAGAAATTCATGTTTTAACTAGCTGTGCAGAGGATCCAGCTCTACCCAGTCCCATGACTCACTGCAACCCACCAGGGGAACACCCGGCCTGCCTTGCAGAACACAGAGGTACTGAGCCTAGCCCAGCCCAAGAGATCAGTGCTGCTCATCAGGGACTGGCCAGTGTAGCTGCAGGGCCTTGGAGATCTTGGGCTCTGCCCATCAGAGCACAAGGTGAAAGCTCCATTGTTCATGGGTGTAGCAAGCACAGGGGGTCCTAGAGGTTGCGGGCCCACCAAGCCAGAAGCAAGGCCACGGCACTGTAGGCCTGGGACTTTCCCAGGCTTACCTGGCACTCCAGGGGCTCTGAACTCCTTGCAGCCAGACTCAGGGTCCGGGTGGCACCACACTCCAGGGTACGCTCCACTTAGCTGCCTGGGCCCGAGAGGTCTCGGCCCCCACCCAGCAAGGCAGAGACTCCACCAGGGCGCTCTGGGAATGCGCCCTCACTAGCTGCTCATGTGATCCAGCTCTACCTGGTCCTGCAACTCAGTGCAAACCACCAGTGGAATGCCCTGTCTGCTTCGCAGAACACAGAGCCATACAGGTCCCAGAAGAAAATGACAAAATGAAAGACCAAGAGGCAGTCTCAATCCCCCAGCCCACCAAGAACAAACCCAAGAGACACTGAAATGGAAGACACTGAAAGTCACATAACTGAACTTTCTGAAATAATAGAAAATGCAGTAAAGAAACAGCTTGATGAAGCTATAGAGAAACACAAATCAGAAATAATCTCTGAACTAAAAAATGAAATGACAATCATTATGAAAGAAATGTTGTGTGTATCTGAAGAAGAGCAAGATAAAAAAAGAGAAGAACATAAGAAAATGATGGGAAATATGAATGAACAATGTAAGACATAAAGAGAATGCATGAAACAGATTCAAAGGGAAATGCAAGAAATGAAAAATTCTATGGAAACTTTGAAAAACTGCTTGAATGAAGCTGAAGACAGAAACTCAGACCTTGAAGACAGCACGGGAGCTTATGGTCACAAAAGAAAAGATCTTTTAAAAATAGTAAGAAACCAAAAACCAACAATTCAACAGCTGCAAAACAATGCCAAAAGAAATAACATAAGATTAATAGACATCAATGAAAAAGCAGGGGTCAATACTAATGACCTGCAAAGACTATTCACAGAAATAATAGCAGAAAACTTTCCAAACATGGGAAGAGAATCTGATATACAGATAAGTGAAGCATACAGGACCCCAATTAACCATGACCAAAATAAATCTTCATCCAGACATATAATAATTAGGATATCAGAACTACAGCACAAGAACAAAATACTAAAAGCTGTCAGAGAAAAGAAACAGATCACCTATGAAGGAAAGCCTATCAGAATCACTGCATACTTCTCAACACAAACCTTTAAGTTAAGAAGAGCTTGGAGTGAAGTATTTCAAATCCTGAAAGAAAACAACTTTCAACCCAGATTGATGTACCTGGTAAAACTATCCTTAAAAACTGATGGAGGAATAAGATACTTCCATGACAAAGAACAACTGAAGAAATTTATGGCCACCAAACCAACACTACAGAGAGTACTGAAAGACATTCTAGAAAGAGACAAAGATAGCTACAACCTTAAGAACAATAGCAAAAGGAAACCACTAAGCAGGGCAAATAATTAAACAGAAAACGTAGAAAACCAACAACAGAAAGATATCATGACAGGGATGAGCTGGTACATATCAGTTATATCAATCGATGTAAATGGTCTCAACTCACAAATAAAAAGAAACAGATTAGCAGACTGTGTTAAGAAACAAAACCCAACAATATGCTGTGTACAAGAAACATATTTCACTCAAAAGGAAATTCGCAGACTAAAAATCAAAGGCTAGAAAACAATACTCCATGCAACAGGAACCCAGAAAAAAGCAGGGATATCTAATGTTTGCAGACAATGAGAACTTCAAACCAAAAATGATCAAAAGAGATAAAGAAGGTCACTATATACTTGTTAGGAGAAAACTTCAAGAGGAAGAGATTACAATCATAAATATATATGCACTATATATGGGAGCATCCAACTATGTAAGACAATTCTTAATAGACATGAAAAACCATATAAACAAAAATATAGTTATAACAGGGGACCTGAAAACCTCACTGTCACAGAAAGAAAGATTAACCAAACAAAAATCAGCAAAGAAATAACAGAACTGAATCAAACTTGTGAACAAATGGACCTAGTAGATGTGTACCAAGTATTCCACCCATCAACATTAGAATACACATTCTTCTCAGCTGTACATGGGTCATTCTCTAAAATAGATCATATACTGGTCCACAAAACATGCTTAAGTAAATGCAAAGGAGCTGAAATAATTCCATGCATATTATCTGACCATAGCACAGTAAAATGGAAATGAATGACAGAAAAAACCTACAATAGCTACATAAACACATGAAAATTAAATAATACTCTCCTAAACAACTAGTGGTCACAGAAGAAGTTAAAGAAGAAATTAAGCAATATCTACAAGAGAATGAAAATGAAAATACAAATTACTAGAACTTGTGAGACACATTGAAAGCAGTCCTCAGAGGGAAATTTATAGCACTAACTTCCCACATCAGAAAAATAGAAAGAACACACATAAACAACCTACTGCTGCACCTCAAACTTCTAAAAGAAGAAGAGCAAGTCAAGTCCAAAGCCCAAAGAAGGGAGGAAATTATTAAGATTAGAGCATAAATTAATGCAATTGAAACTAAGAAAACAATAAAAAGAATTAATGAATCGAAGAGTTGGTTCTTTGAAAGAGTAAATAAAACTGATAAACCCCTAGCCAACCTCATTAAAACAAGGAAAGAAAAAACTCATATTCATGCAATAAGAAATGAAATGGGTAAAATCACTACTGATCCTGTGGAAATACAGAAGATCATCAGCACCTACTTCGAAAACCTTTACTCAAATAGATTCAATAACACAGAAGAAATGACAGATTCCTAGAAATTTATGAATTACCAAAGCTGAATCAAGAAGATGTAAAGCTGCTGAATAACCCAATTTCAGCTAATGAAATTGAAAATGTAATTAGGACCCTACCAACAAAGAAAAGCCCAGGCCCTGATGGATTCACCGCTGAATTTTACCGGAATTTTAGGGAGTACTTAATGCCGACACTCCTCAAACTCTTCAATGAAATTGAAAGGGAAGCAAGTCTCCCTAATTCATTCCTGGAAACAAGTATTACCCTAATACCAAAACTAGAGAAAGACCCAACCAAAAAACAAAATTACAGGCCAATCTCCCTAATGAACATAGATGCAAAAATCCTCAATTAAATACTGGCAAATAAAATACAGAAACTTATCAGAAAGATTATACACAATGATCAAGTGGGATTCCTCCCAGGAATGGAGGGATTGTTCAACATATGCAAATCAATACCTGTAATACACCATATCAACAGGGCCAAGGACAAGAACCACATGATCATCTCAACCGATGCAGAACAAGCTTTTGACAAAATCCAACACCCATTCATGATAAAAAACCTACAGAAAATCAGAATAGATGTTCTCTACCTCAACCTGATAAAATCCATATATCACAAACCACAGCCAACATCTTACTAAATGGAGAAAAACTGAAAACTTTCAACCTAAAATCAAGGATGTCCACTATTACCACTCCTATTCAATATAGTTCTGGAAATATTAGCCAGGGCAATTAGACAAAAGAAAGAAATAGAAGGAATAAGGATTGGAAAGGAAGAAGTGATATTATCATTATTTGCAGATGATATGATATGCTACATAGAAGACCTTGAAAAATCCATTAGAAGACATCTAGAAGTAATAACCAACTTCAGTAATGTTGCTGGATACAAGATTCCATCTCACTCCAGAAAGAATGGCCAAGATTAAAAAATCAACCAACAACAAATGCTGGAGGGACTGTGGGGAAGAAGGATCTCTTCTCCACTGTTGGTAGGTGTGTAGACTGCTGCAACCACTGTGGAAATCAGTGTGGAGATTCCTCAGGAAGCTACAGTTAGAGATTCCATTCAACCCAGCTATCCCACTTCTGGGCATTTTCCCAGAAGAATTGAAAACATCATACCACAATGATATCTGTGTACCCATGTTTATAGCAACCCAATTTGTAGTAGCCAGATCTTGGAAACAACCCAAGTGCCCATCAATCAAAGATTGGATAAAAAAGATGTGGTATTTTTATACAATGGAGTACTACTCAGCTCTCAAGAATGATTGCATTGAGACTTTTATAAGTAAATGGACATGACTGGAGACCATACTCATAAGTGAGATAAATCAGACCCACATGTGCAAATACTGTATTGTCTCCCTAGTGTATAAAACTGTAAAAGTATATATGATCCAAAATCTAAAATAAATACTATGTAAGGGTAAAAAACTGCTCAAAGAGCAAAAGTAATTAGGAAGGGAAAAGGGGGAAAGAAGGAAGGGAAAAGGAAAAGATATAAATCTGTATATATGTATATGTAAGATAAGTAAAACGAACATACTGTTGAATGTATTAGTTATTGAGAAAAATCGGTTAATACTCACATGATTAGATCAATTTTACATGTCTATATCTGTTAATGTAAACAACCATGTTGAAGGTAATGATACGCAATATTGCAACCACTGTCAAGTTCCTATCATCCTGTTTTGTAAACCTATAATGTTACTGTTGTGCATTTACTCTAGTCGTTTGTCTCTTTTGCTGTTTGTCTTTCTTATATGTGTCTTTTTTTCCTCTAAAATAAAAAAAGAAATTTATTTATTTTATAGCTATTTGGGATTTGATTTTGTTTCCTTCAGAAAATATTAAGTATATCAACAATTTATTTTTATTCATTCGCTTTATTCATTGTTCAGTTTTCTACTGTGCTTACTTAAAATACACACTAACATTATTTAATATTCATGCACATAATAGAATATCAGTGATAAAAATTTGCCAAATTTGCTAATGTTCACTTTAAATCAAATCCATTGATTCAAAAAAAAAGAATAGCTCTTTCTCCAGAGCAAATGTGTCATTAATTTTCTTAATAAGGAATTGTTGCATTCTATTTTCGAAACCAGAACAAACTCTTTTAGATCTCTTGTTTTTCTCTTTTCTGTCACTCTCACATTTTTCCAGGAAGAGGTCATTCTTTACACTTGTCTTCAATAGAAACTGATGAAACTTCTTTATTGTATTCATTTCTCCAATTTCACTTATGCATCATGATTTCCCAAAGTTCTAGAATTTTAACGTATTTAAATTTTTTTGGGAAATCATAGTTAAAATTCTAAAATTCCTAAAATGTTACAAGCATCAACCCATAACCCTCTGTCTAGAAAATATGAGCAAACCCTTATTACTTAGTTTGAATGGCGAAGTGGCTAACACTGTAAGCAACTTCATGCAATCACATCATCACTAAACCAAAATTGTACCTTGGCAGTCAATACCTAGTATAATACAGAGCCAGGATTCTGTTACACATAAATATAAACTGCCTAAATGTGATCCTAAGAAGCAAGAAGTAAAAATTCATTTCTGAGCAACACATTCAAATTTTCTAAAGTCCCACTTATTGTATAAACATATTCTTCAACATGTTATGACACTAAAAGTCTATTATACTATGTAAATTTTGTAATAACTATACAAACCATTTACTCTCTGAAATCCTCACACAATTTAGAAATTTATAAAATGTCAGCAATAGTTTGCCAATTTTTAAAAATAATATTTGCCTAACATGACATATATCCTTTATGTTCTGTTACATGTGTATATGTCATGAAATTGTGTTGTGGTTAAATGACATAATTTATGCTTTGTAATAGTTTATGATTCAAAAAATGAGGTGTGTCATTTTCTATTTGCTTATGAGTGCTTACTATTTTCTTCTACATCCATATTTTAAAAGTAAAATATAAAAATATTTGATTGATAAGTCCAAAATAATGTTTGTTCTTTATATCATAGTTTTATTCTAAATGATGAATGTAATCTGTGTTACGCAGAAAAAATCAGTAGGACAGATTTTCTCTGTTTATTGTTCCATAATATATATCACTTCATGTTATAGTATACCTCCTTTGAGTGTAGCCATGCCTAAAACCAAAAGGAGATACTAATTTTTAAGCAAGAATTATCTGATTCTGAGTTTTAATAAAAATGAAATTTTCTTACAAAATTAGTATCAAATATTTTAATTTTCAGGAAATAAAGACATACAATCACAGCATAAGTCTTCAAAATTAAAGCATAAAAATTCAAAAGGTAAAATTTCTAGTGGTGTTAAATATCACTTCATAACTAAAAGTTCACAACCCACAGGTTCTATAAATTTTGTTCAGATCATTTTGAATGAAAAGCGTCATCAATTCATATTCTACTATACCATCATTTTATAAATTTATTTCTTTTCAGTATAAAATTGTCAGTGTGTGTGTGTGTGTGTGTGTGTGTGTGTGTGTTCTCTATAAAAGAAATATTGTATTGCTAAACGAATCTTTAGGTGTGAAAGAAAAAGACATTTTCTGATCTTTACTCCAAGAGGTGCATACAGGAAAGTGCAAGAAGTCATATGGAAGTTTAGAGCTAAAGGATTCTCATTTTGCAGGCCTCCTCTGACACACTGTTTTACTAATGTTGAGTAAATATCCTACTGTGCAAAGCTCTGGGCTATGCTGTATGATATATGTTATTCTTCTCTGAACTTCTCTGGAAGGTTTTTCCTATACTCATGCAACAAAATAAAAAAGCTCAATATTTGGGGTATTTAATTAAATTACCTAAGAAGTCATAATGCAGACATGTGAGATTAAGTAGGAATATTTCCTGCCCCCATCTTCTATGATCTCAAAGTTAGTGCTGGGTTTTTTTGTACACTGATGTTTCCAGTGTTACAATTCATGCTCAAAAGGATAAATACTCATTCAAAGCGTTTCACCGAAAGGGCAAGTGAAGTTGAAATTGGTGCTTTCTCACATCCCAGTCTGAATTTATTTCACTTTATCTAAATTTTAAGCACTTTAAATCACAACCAAGGCAGGACAATGCAGAAAATCTGATTGAGATTTTGTACTTGGTCTCAAGTAAGGTTTAAATGCTTGGTCACAAAGCCAAATGTTTTCAGTTCTATGCATTTCAAGTCAGACTGTGTGTGCTACTTTATTGCAACTATAATAGGAACTGTAACAGATGGGATGAAAAGTTGATAACCAAGGATGGCAGATCCAGTTATCCCTAAGGAAATGTGATTTAAAAAGCATCTTTATAAAGACAGGAAGACTATCTGTAGGAAAACAGCTGCAATTGCAAAGCAAAATAGCAACTGAATGTGTCCTCTAGTTGATGTACTTTCTCTTGACAATACAGCAGCCCAGAGAAGGGATACACGTGTGCATACTCTGCAGATTTTAGCCAGAATTTATACATGCCATCACTGGGAGTATTCTTTTTAAGGAACTGATGGTGAGGATTTTTCATGCTTCTTGATGTTGTCTTAATTCATTTTGGTGCTCCTCAGTTCTCTAAGTATCTCAGATTCATATATAACAAATTGGCTAATTTTATTGTGAACATATGGTTCAAGTGACTTTTCATGTGGATGAATTAATTTATGATGTACCTATTAAGAGCAGCTACAGAATTTTCTGTGTAACCTCAAAAATTGACTAGACTAATGAATATGGAAAGCAATATTCACATAGTTTTAGAAATCGATTCCTATTAATAAGAGAAAACAATCAAAATCTTAGAACAGAAGCAAAATTTTGAACCAATATTATAAGAAGAAAAACCTCTCCATACACATTACAAATCCTTTGCTGAATAAAATGGCCAAACATTGCCAAGGAAATGTGCCAAACTCTTAGGTTCGACTCCATGAAAGACACTTCTATATCACTTTAATTGATGTCCTCCATAAACAAAGAATAGAGAATCATCTTTTTACTGTATATTATTTTACAAGCCAATGGATCTGACCTTGGAGCAGGCATACTATAAAATAACTTTGAGAGACAAAGATGCACTTGCAAAGTAATCCTGTCAGCATATTACCCACAGGAAATCTTGGGAGATACCGTATCATTGAGCTTCTAGATCCCTTGATGACTTACTTTTGAGATTTGTCTTGGATTATAGAACCCAGTAAATATCCAGCTGCACTGCAATGGCTAATTGTGGGTGAAAACAGTTCTATTTAGAGGAATTTTAACTGAGTCAACAACTGTCCAGAAATTTGGTTCCAGAACAATTAATTTAAAGTGGAAATAGAGGCATAAAATGAAAAGAAAACCCTGTGCTCGTACATTACCCAGGAGATAGGAAGTCTTGGAAAAGTTTTACATCTGTCTGAAATGCAGAAAATGCTAGGGATATTTTGCCCATTACTCTTAGAACCTCTGCAGTGTTACTCTGCAAGTCAACATTTCAGATCTCTCTGTGGAATTGCACTGTGCAGTTTTATATTTGGTATTGCTCTTGCTAGAATTATTTAAAAGTTAGGAGAAGTTATTCTGTACAGAAACTGGAAAATACTGTAATTGGAAAGCAACTTTCTAAACTTTTCCTAGTTTTTAATGTGGGCGATGGGTTTCTGGCAAGAGATTGGAAGTGATACTCAAAGATGTCCCTAAAAAAATACGGTGATAACATTCACATAGTTCTTATGCTTTTTAAAATAAATATTATCTCACTCTAACAAAAAACAAACTCTCATCATAAGGTAATAAATACATTTTACCCCACAGAAAATCACTATATATAAAACTTCTGTTTCTTACAAAGCATATATTTGTAAATTCTTTCCTGGAATAATAACTTCAAGCTCTGAAGTTTCTCTGGAGCCTTGACTTACCTGATACATTTATGATTTACCAGTAAAAATGTGGAGGGCCACCTGGATGACTCTCCTTGAAGAAAGAACATTTGGCCCTACCTCCTTGTATAGATATATACAAAGCTGGCTAGGATATTTCCTTATCCCCTCAACTGGCTTTAAGCAATGCAAATGGGTCTAGCCAAGGTGTAGATGTGATGTGAAGCAATGAGAAAAGTCAGTCAAGCCCCACCTGTAGCTCCCAAGTAATATGTGTGAACGAGGCTGAGAGATGGCAAGATGTTGGCTGAGACTGAGCCTCTAGAAGAGAGGCTATGATGTCTCATATCATATCAAATGTGACAGATTACACATCAAAACTGAAGCTCCCAACCCAGAACACTAGATATTGCCCTAACCAGTGCCACGCAGAATACTGTTTCTGCCTGTCTCTCTCTCTGCATATTTCAAAAGTAGTCCAGGCCTCCCACCAGGCCCAACCTGTTTTTCTCTCAGTCGTTCGTTCCTGAGCCACTCCCCTCTTCATGAATTAATAAAACCCAGGTTCAGGTTTAACCTTGGATCCAGGTCATTGTTCTGGTTTGTCACTGTTCTGAGTGGACTTAGGATCCCTTTACCTCCTCCAACTGCAAATATGCCTTAGTGCCTTTATTCTCTCCTTGCATGCAGTGGAAGTGGTAGATTGGAATTAACTTACTAGAATTCCAAAAAACTTTTCCATGGAATTGCAAATGTGGACTTTTATGAACCATGACAAGGTTCAGAAGGACTTTCTATAGAGAAACTATTGCATACATGCATCTTTGGGAATCATAGAAATCTCAAAAACTGGGAGAGTGCAGTCACTTTGTACATTTAACATAGTGCTTTCTTGAAAATATTTTATTGTATTTTGTATTTTCATGCATAAAATAAAACTGGTGTGATGTATTCTGTGATACAGTAATGCTATAAACTATTTAAACCACTGAAGGCAGAAAAAACAATTTAGCTTAATAATTATGTGACTAATCAATACTGCAACTCTGTACTGTTTTTCTTTCCTTTCACAATTCCTCCTTAGTCTCAAAACTAAAAAAAGAAAATTGCATGAATAACCCTAACTAGCTAGGTAAAATTGAAATTGGTAAACATTCAGGGTTCTCTAAAATGGATTCTATTGACATGAGAAATTAAAAATAAGAACTGACACATCTGTTGTGTTTGTAGCAGAAATACTATTATGGTAAAGAAAAGATTATATATGAGACCACATGAAAGAAAACATAGTGAAAATCTAAAAGTGTTGGTCTCAGGATCCACAAGAATACATGTGACCCACAAAAAGGACTTAATTTAAAAAAAAAGCATTCACATGGTGGTGTTCTTTGACATGTCAGCTGAATTCTTACAGCTGCTGTGCTACCATTGGGAAGAGAGCTCTGTATTGATAATATAAATGTTTATATTATCATATTTGAAAAATTGGAGAAGGCAGAATCCAAAACTCTTATTAATGCAGAAGAAATTAATTATTATAAGACATGACAATTTGCAAAATAAAAAGACTTTGTGGCATGAAAGAATTTCATTTTGGGGGAAAAAAGGATGGAAATAGTCTTCGGTGTAAGACTTAGGCTCAACACACCACAGTTTTTTAATTAAAAAAATTGCTGGTTTTAATTTATATTAGAGAATGCCTAAGAGTCTTCTAAAGATTTTTCCTAACAAATGTCAGGGATTTCAGGGAAGGATTGAGACTTCCCACTGCTCCACATGAAGCCCATAGAGCTGTATTAAATGTTGTTATCAAATAAGCAAGATGTTTCTGATGTTTGATTCCCTTGATCACACATCATGACTTCTTTATAGATCTTCAATGTCATAGCCTCTTTGTTCTTAAGAACAAATGCTATAACTTTCTTTGTTTTCACATATATATTTGACCTCTTCTCAAATATATAGTTGACCTCTCAAATATGTTATCAGTGCAGCTTTCAAGTAACTTCTTTAAAGTTGGATAACTTTCAACTACAAGGTCTATTTATTATGTAGAGATGGTTTTCATCACAATCTGTTACTTGTTAAACTAAAATGACTCCAGATATAAAAGTTCATTCTTCTCTCATCTAAACTAAAAGGATTTCAAGAGAGAAGTGCAAAGACTGACAGACCCTTATCAGTTTATAATGTTGGCAGTTATATTCATGTCTTTAGAGTAAATTATTTTTAAAAGCAGTAGAAATA